>JAXCLQ010006295.1:18856-32952 GCA_035584115.1 Cedrela odorata
ATACATTGAAAATTTTTTATATAACTTTACTGGATTCACTACATTAAGTGATGTATGCATTATGATTAACAATGTTTATTAATTTAAAAATTAAATGTACACATTCATATACGTAGAGAGAGTGAAACTTAGGGTGACAGTGGAGTCCGTTATTTGCGAGAAGCTTTTCTAAGTTGGAAGTGTTACATTAAAAAATAAAAAAAATTAAAATATACACTATTACTAGGTTTTATGTTTTAAGGTTTATGTAGTCGTATACTGTAGCGTACATTGTAGCGTTTTGTACTGTAGCGTATAGTTGGTTATGAGGGTAAAAATATTCAAATTACTTGAAATTGGACTGTTTGATAAAAATAAATTAGAATTGATTAAAATCATAATTAATGAGTCTAAAAAAATTATTTTTGAAATTTTTTTGTTCGGGTTTATCTGTTTGCCTCTTGACAACCTCTTTTTATAAACTTTGAAGCAAAGCAAGAAATAGGAGATTTCTATTTTTTGAAAAACAAAGAATACAGAGAGAATGGTAGAAGTTTCAGTTGCGTCGCTTGTGAGATCCTTTGTCCGAAGTAGCACTTGAAGTTGAAGTTTAAGAACAGAGGAGTGGGGACGGATTGTCTTTGTATTGTGTGGGGATAATGTGTAATGAATGAGGGTATTTTCGTCAATCCAAAAGAGTTTGTAAATCTAGGACACGTCACTTTTATTATTATTATTGTTATTATTATTATTATTATTATATTGTATCCGATCATTACGTTTATTTTTAAAATATAAAAATATCCACCCAAGGTTAATATTTTAAACTTAAAATCTGGATTTCATAAATGGACTACATAGCTTCATTAAAATTTGACAACATTTAATGTTTATTTGTTAATTTTACATATCAATCATCAAATTTATATATAAATCAATGATTTAAAATTAATATCACTATTTTTAAATAAAAATTTTTAATTAAAAAAAAATATTCATATATAAAATAGTGAGCATTGATCCTATATTTGCTAAATAAAAATACATGAAAATGTAGTTCGGACGATCAAAAAATAAATTTTATAAGTTTAAATTTATTTTATTAGTATATTTTCATAATTATTGGAACATATATAATATAAAAAAAAATTAAATATATTTTTACCCAAACTATTGAATTATACAATAAATATATATATATATATATTTTATAAGGGATTATTTTTTCAACACTAATATAATTTATCAAAAACTGGATTGATATTCTTTATAACCAATTATCTTTTCAACACCATTAATTGTCAAGTTAACAGTATTTTAAAACCAACTCAATAAAAAGGGAACTGATAAAAATAATAAAAAATAAAATAAAATAAAAAACAGAAATAATGTCCACAAACATTCCAAGTGCATGTACATAATATAGCTCGAAGGGCCGACTCATTTTACAGCTAGACGAAATTTCTTAGAATAAGAATGACAGCACAAAAATACAGCACCTGTAAATTTTAGTGCTTCTAGATTATTGTGTCCATCCTTTTACAGATAGGAATTTTTACTGTAATAGCTGAAGTCTTTTGTTTTCCTATGTCTATGTCGCCACTCTGTTTTAGGAAGTTTAGCACCGTTTTGATTTATCAAATTTGAAGAAAATATCATGAAGAATGGGTGAAATATTGATCAAAGTTAGCTTTCTTGATTAAATATGATAATGTATTCAAGTAGATTAAACCAGCAGCATATTACATAACACAAAGGAAGGGACTGATTGAAACCAATCTACTTGAATGTCCAATACAAGAACAGACATTTATCGCTTCGACTGTATAGTTTGTACAACTGTAAACCCTAAAAAAAATTTCAACAGTAAAACACAACATTTATTTTTCGTTACAGCATGGAGGAAAAGAATATGCAGCTATACTATAACTGAGTTGAGGCCCCCTATACTATAACTGAGTTGAGGCCCCCCACACCCTACCTCTGGGGTTCTTCGGAAGAAACAATTAAGAATTTGCACAAAATTTTCTTTTTCCCTCAATTGTCTGGATGCCTGTCAGGAACAAAGCTGCATTCCAGAGATAACGTCGTGGTGTGGAGTGCCATCCGAACAGGCTAAGAGAATGAAGCAATTTTACAAGTTAACAACAACTATTCAACTCTATTTGTACACGATAAAATTGTTGATTTCATTGCTTCTTTATCCAATGATGCTTGGACTATCACCTGCCCAAACAAATGAAAATATAAAATTGATTATCCAAACCAAGTCTTCTCAGTATTCGCTGCTTACTTCCGAAACATTGAGAAGCAAAAAGGTATACCAAACTCTATTTAGCATAAGGACGTGACAAATGTATAAATGTTTTCCGGAAGAATGAAAGGACAGGGCAACTCTTACTCAAGGGAAACCTAATATTAGCATAATGGGTCCAAAAACATGACCTAAAAATAAGTCACTTGATCTCCGCTATTACTTTGACCTACAAGGCCCGTGGTGGTAAATAAGTCACAAATGAAATCCATTTCCAGATTATATACCAAAGTTTGGTGTTTGTAGTAAGGGCATGTAACAACGTGTACCGGCAAAAGCAGAGGGCGCTAAATTAAAAAGAAGAAGACCCTTAAACAAGTTAACACAAATTGATGGGTTCCAAACATAAACCTCTGTATAGCTGGCCAAGCACAGTAAACATGGAAAAGAAAATGAATTTCATATAAGGCTATAAGATCAACAATGATATAAACATTTTTTTGCATAAGATCAAAGTTAACGGCTGGAGATAACAGAATACAAACGCAAATTCAAGAATGGTCAAATAAATGTTAAAAACTATATAATCAGATTTGAGTTTTCATGACTTTCACCTCTTGCACTTTGTTCCCCGATCGAGCAAGTAATTTGTACTGATTCTCGAACATCGATGCCATATAAACCTGCACAAGAAGGAAGATACAAAGTGGAAATTTTATTTAATTGATTCTGACTACAGAAAATAACTAGGTTAAGACAGGGTGGATGGCAAACTTTCCTTCATATCATCATTTGGACAGTAGTAGAGCTTACACCAAAATGGTTGGATGTATTACAGTATCTGGAAGTGAAACCAGGTACTGAACAATGCATTGTTTTTCAACAAATTCAAGCCATTGCTCAAGAGGAAAAAGAATAATATAAAGAGTAAGACTTAATTGAAGGATAAAATTGTTTAGGTGAAAAGAAAACAATTCATTCTTCTATTAAAAATGCAGACAGTTGACAAACAAGGAAATTAATAAAGGGCATACTACATGATAATAGAATCAGTTTACTGTTGTAATTCCCCAATGCCCACCAAAATAAGAAGCAACTTTTTTCGAAGTAAACATAAAGAATATGTTGCATATAAACTCCCAACATTTTTGGTAGAATTCTAACACAGTAAAATAGCTTTGTACTAGAGGTCAATCAACAAAAAAGCATAATTCAATGGTTTGAAAGTACTCTCAGAATTTTGGGCAACATATAAGTAGGAAGTTTATGAAGCCTATAATTCTATTTGATTTTCACAAACTATTAAATATGTCCACTACTTGAATCTATTGTCATGGTCCTCACCTGAAATGTTGGAGCTAAACCTGGGCTCACAAAGAAACGACCTTTTGATACAGACTCGATCCCTTCCACCTTTCGCAGTTCTTTTATAAGAGATTCTACATCAGCCCACTGTAAAAATTTGGAAACAGATTGTAAGTATCAGCCAGAACACGTGGCCACTTACAAATATACAAAATGAAATTAAGCTTGGGATCAGTTAACGATCAGAAGCTTCATACATATACCCTCTTTAGGAGCGTCCTACAGTTTGCAAGGATGCAAGGCCATATTACATGAAGTGCGCTCCCATACAATAATATTGGAAATTGAATCATGATGTCGGTTTTCAAATAATTGTTTCAGAATTTTATTGTACAATACCTACTTCTATCACAATGCAATGTTGTATAGCACAGCCATGATAAACTAAGTAATGAAAAAGTTCATATTCATAGGGTGAAAACAAAAACCTCGGTATCAGCTTGAACTGCTTCCAATCTCCCATCCAAGGGATCATGACCACCAACCACAGATTCCAAGGCCTCAGTCAGTGGATCCGGCTGTGGCAGAAACAATAAGCAACAAATTTAATACATAAACAGGATATTTCCTGATTTTACATTGAAACTTGTCTAGTAAATAAGCTAGTTGCAATACCGTAATCTCCTTCAATGACAGAAAAATGCGCTCAAGTGGAAAGTCTAATTGATGAACTTTGGCCTCCACAACCTAAGATCAGGAAAATTATCTTAAAAACAAGATGTAAACATAAGGTAGCTAGCAAGTGAAGCCAACATGCACTGTGCTTAGAAGGTTCAAATCATTAAGAACAGCATCAAAACTAGACGGCCAATGTAAATTACAGTTAATGGGCTGGAAGATCAATAGCTTTTAGCCATCCAAATTTAGAGTCCATTTAGAATAGCTTTTCAAGTAGAGCATCTTCAAGTAGAGTTTTTAACCAAAACATTATTGATTGTTTGGTTGTCAAGTACATCTTTAAGCAAAAACTGCGTAATTCCCTTAATATACAAGATTTTAAGGTTATGTTACAAGTCATGACGTAAAATCTTTAAAATAAAATAAGGATATATCAAACAATTTAACCTTTTAAAAAAGTTCAGAAGGTTCTACACCCAAAAGCCCAAAATTTAAGCTTCTCACAATTGAGGTAAAATAGTTTCTTTAATCCTCCATAGGCTCTTCTCCTATTACAACCAAGTGACAGAAAAATTTGAAAAGGGTTTTCGACATTAAAAAAGCTCTTTTGGCCAGTAGAGAAGCCGTACAAAATGGGCACTTAGCTGATTAACCACACTCTCTTTACTCAATAAGTTTGCATCACAAGGTGCATAAAAAGCAAATATTTAATTCTGTAGAATTTAACAAGAAACTAAACTGATATACCTGACCAATTTTGAAATATGATGCGGGGTCCAAAGTGGCATCCCATGATACCTCTGTCTGGTGAATTAGCGCAGGCACACCTTCAACCTATATCAATGTAGCTAAGTCAAACTTTGATTAAAATGGAAAATGATTTTATGATCTCAGAGTCTTTGGTTCCATTGAATTGAATTTATAAGAAAATCAACAGTGGATGAAGGTCAAAATCCACATGGTGCCCCCATGCCAGATCACTAATTAATCACTTCTTCAGATGTACGCCACTCAAATTTACCTACAGCAATAATATGATATGAACACAGAAGAGAAACTTTTTTTTTTTGAGAAAAATAGCAGCAAGCATGTAATTCACCTCAACAAAAACACCAAAATAAGTAATCTTCTTGATGCAGCACTTCACAACATCTCCAATGCTTAGTTTGGCCTGCAAATTAGAACAGCATGAACATTCAAAGACTTCAAATATGTTATATCAGACAGAAACAAGCTCTGTAACAATACAAATCATACTTCTTTCAGTATTCAGAGACCTTTCTTAATTTCATGGTTTAATGATTTCATTTAAAGTATACTTTCAGAAATTTTTAGTCCATTCAAAGTGAAACAGAAAATCCACTCTCAGTTGGCACATATCATCGAGCTTCCTATTAAAAGTGGAACAGAAGAAATCAAGAAAACCTATTTTTGCATGTATATTTTCACTTGCAACTTTTGCAAAGAATTCAGGAAGGACTTAAAAGATCTTTAAAAAAAAAAAGAAAAGAAAATATTGCCTCTTTTGGGTATTCACATCAAAGAATTTCACTTCCAGAGGATAGATTTAACAGCCTATTAAACTATTAAAGTTTAAGAAAAAATAAAGCTATTAAACTTTAAAAGCCTCAAATATATAATAAGAATACAGCGGATGCTGTCAAAATATAATAATTGTTTATAAGAACTTAAAGAGTTAGTATAAAACATAGAAAAAGGTGAAACAAAAAGTATTCAAAGAATATTACAATTAAAAGTAACTTCTCACCATCAGACTTCTCTTTTTCTCAACCAATTCTTCCTTTTCTTTTGGCTTCACAGAAAATATAAGTTTCCTGAATTTTCGATCAGCCATTGCTACACTTGCATTGATTTTCTGCAAACAGAACTTTCATCAATATTGCTTTTACCATTCCTTTTCTGGATAAGAATAATCAGCAGTACTCAACATAGAAACAGTTAAGATTCTAACATTAAATGAAATTTTCATACCTGACCAACAAATGATGACAAAAATTTCAGTTTCTCTTGATCATATACTTTAAGAAGATCTTCCAATTTCACATCTGGTGAAATTTCCCCCTCAATTTTTTGATTGCTTTCCTGATCTAGACTCGAGTCAGGAGTAGAAGTCTTATTCTTCATATCATGTTTACCGATGATCCCTAAATTTTGCTTGTACATTGATGGGTCTAAGCCCTTCCGTCTTAACCATGATTCAAATGCTAAGAACTTCCACTTGGCAGCAAGATTACGGTAAGGCAAAAACCCAACCAAAGATCCAAAAGATACCTTCAAAACAATTATATCATATTCAGAAGGTCATATGGAAATTTAACTTGCAATGAAAATGGTAAAGAAGAGAAAAAGAAGAGCCCACCAAATGGTTCTCTTAGTGTACTTACAACAAAACCTCTTGTGCTAGAGCTTATTAACTCCACTTCTGCTCTTTCTCCGGTCTTAACAAGATCTTCAGCCATGGCCCAATCCAAATCTTCATGTTCCTACAATTTAATAGAGTACCAGCATTATCACAAAAGATTTGTCAGAAAAAAAATATAAATGATCAGGATAGGGGTATATTCTTACCTGCAAAGGCAATGTAGAATGGGGATTATTAAGCTTGATATCATTTCCATCACCATCAGGACTCACAAGAACTGCCTCCTCTCTTTCTTTAACAGGGTGGTCTAATCTATAACAAACCAACCTATTAAACAAACTGTATCTACCAAGGCAAGAACTGAAAAAATTACAAAATTACAAAACCAACTTGGATACCTTCTTGGTTTTTCTTGTAGTGAGGACTCTATAGCAAATTTTACACTGGAATCCACCAAATTTCTTTCAGATGGTACACTAGCAGATGTCTCAACCTCAGTGAAGCCCGCTTTAATCTGCTCAAGCTGCTGTATTCCTTGAAAGACCAAGCACAATATCAGTTTCAACTTTTCCAACTTAAAAGGTTCATGGGCTTTTGCTTAGAAAGTAAAAAGGACAAATAAGATAAGCGTAGGTCCAGAGTTCCAATATCACTACTGGAAAAAGAACCCCACATGGAAAGAAACATATATCAAACATAATTGCAGCCAATTGAAACTTTTCTGAAATAATATGAATGTTTGGCGCACTACCTAGGACCGAGTTATCTTCTAGAGCAGGTTCCTCTAAAAAAGAGTCATGCCGGTCATCCAATGATCCTTCAAGACTGGCCTTTGCAGCTTTATTCATTTTGGTATCGTTCATCTCTGCCTTTAAATTTTTCTCCACATCATATTCCACAACTCTGGCTTCTACGTCCCCGAATTGCTCTTGTTTCTCATCAAGATTTGTCTTGACACCCATCTGTGAAGGCTTTTTCAACAGTGTGAAATCAACATAATCACTCTCCCCGACTTCATTCCTTGTTTTCAACTCAGTACCATCATGAGTAAATTTGGCTTCTGCATAACTAGAAATCTCCGCTTTCTTATCAGCATTTGTATTGATACACGTCACTTCTGGCTTTCTCAAGAGAGTCATATCACTAAATCTCTCCGTTGCTTGCTCGTTCCTCATTTTCAATGACAAATTAGGTTTCATCTTCAATCTTGAAGGCATATCATCAACATCATCCTCATTAACCAGAGTTGGCTTTCTCAAGATAACATTAGGAATGCTACTCTTGCTCTTATTTATTGCCCTTTTAACTGATGGGCTTGGTTTCTTCATCTGTGGCTCACGGGACTCATAATTAGCTTGGAATTTGATTCCTTTCTTTGGAACTGGCCGAACCAAATTCAATCCATCCAATGAACTTGATGATGATTTCTTTTCATCAGACACGTCAAATGGAATCTCCTTTATTTCTGGCATTTTACCCTTTCTCTTGTAAAATTCCTTCTCAATTTCAAGATATGATGCTTCTGGATTCACTTTTCTACCCATAATCTGATTACTTAAACAATACTGTTGTTAGCTAAAGAAAATGGAAATAACAATAACCATTTGTATTGTTATTGGAAACAATACGTTTGTTAGCTAAAGAAAATTCAAATCCAAAGTAGAATTTAGAAATTTGTAACAAAAAATCTCCTATGCTTTGCTTGGTGTAAACCATTTGTATTTGCAAAAAATAATTAACAAAAGAAAAAAAAAAGGAAAAAGAAAGAGATGGAACTTTGCTTTGCTTCTTCATAAACTTGCTCAGAGCTGAGACCAATACAAATCTCTGACTCAAATCTAGAAAATTTCCATTTCTTGACTATCAATACACATCATTGAAAAAAAGCATAAACGTACACTTATACCTCTATTTTCTAACATGCATAAAGGAAAACCTAAAATTACTATTTTTAAAATTCCAGACACTCCAAACCCCATCCAACGCATGCGGCACAAGCACAAATTAAAGAAATCTCCCCTCCAAGGTTGATATGAGGGAAATTGATCCCTTTAACCTCACGCCAAGGGTCAAACCAACTAAGCTATCCCCTGGGGATAATTCCCTATTCTTCGCTTGGTTTGTAACCATTCATATTCCGACACAAGAACAGAAAATAAAATTTCAAAAATTGCTTCTCAGTAAACATGCTCTTAATTGAGACCAATACAAACTCATTGTTCAAGGTTAGAAATTTGCCAATTTGATAATTACCAATAAAACATCAAAAGACAACATCGAATACATGCATAAATGCAATATAAATAAGAATTTATATAGATAGAGATAGAGAGAACCTTGGCAAGGGTGAGTTTGGGGTTTTCGCCAAGCATTTTACCAAACTTGAGCTCCATAAGGTCCCATTGATCAAACTTAGGCTCTTCTTTAGCTGCAGAAACTGAAAATTTACTTTTCTGAGAGAAATAAAAGTTTTTTCTTCTTATTCTTAGTCTTGTTCTAGTTATTGAGTTTGATGCCGAGTGAAAAAGAAAACTTTTAGCGGAGAAAGTGTTGGCAGTTGTAGTGGAAGAGGTGGTTAAAATGAGTCCGTCCATTTCAGGCAAGGTAAAGCTTATCAGACAGCTAAGAGTAGCATTTGCCTTACTGGGTTTGATCGGTTCGCGTTTTGAGTTGTCTTCGATTAAAGATTCTCAAAGTTTGGGTATTTGCAGTGTGGTCTGTAGCCTGTAGATGGATAGAATACAGCGGGGCGGAACGAAAGAAGGTGATTTTATCTCAGAAACTCAGAGATGTTGACGTGGCAGGTTATTGTTCTCTATACTAAGGACCGGACTATACTTGTTTATGTAGACTTTTGTCACTGAGCCACTGAAAGTATGCCACATGGGCACAATTTTTAAGAAAATAATATTTCAAATTTTTATTAAAGAATTGCTACTTTAAAAGGAAATGAGATGTCGTTTGGAGTGCTAATTGGGGTTCATATATTGTATTTATGTGGTGTGAAATTGAGGTGAATTTAAATACAATCTATTTAATATTTGTTAATAAGTAAAAATTTTAACCGAATATAATTAGTAAATAGTTAAATAAATTTTAATAGTATCACTTATTTAATTATTTTTATATATTTTTATATATTTTTCTAATATTTATAGTATTATCTTTTTAAATACTAATTAATTTTATGTTAAATATAATTAAATATCTTTTAAAATTTAATAAATATAAATAAAAAATTTAAAATATAAAAAATTATTAAATAAAAAATAAATTAGCACAATATAAATTATTCGAATAATTAATCATAATATATTCATGTATCAAGAATTTTAAATTCAAATTCACCACTATTTTTAATATTATATCATATCACTCATTTAATAATGGTGTCATCTTATTTTAACTAAAATTCGTTAAAAACATAATTTTTTTATTTTGGGACTCAGGCTTTTTTCAAAAACTTTGTAATATAAAATATACCCTAAATTTTATTTTATTATAGTTAAAACCGTCTTAAATAAATTCATCTTTTATTTGTAAGTATCTTATTTATGTTTTATTTTATTGTAAATAATTGGACATCTTCTCGAATGTTATCTTATTTCATCTATTATTATCGATCCTTCAATTGACATTTTTAACTATCAATCAAAGCACAGTAATAATTTTTACTCCAAAAACAAAAACTATTCATTTACCATTTGACTAACGTGTTTGACTATTAATATTAATAGGTAATCCATAATAATGTTTTTGAATTTCAATTTCATAATTTTTTTTTCTTATTGTCGTTAAAAAAATGTATTTAAGAATGTTACGTACGAAAGAGAATTGAAATAAATTAGCCGTGATAAACAAATATATCAATATGAGTCAAAAATATATATATATTTATTTATATTTGTATTTTTGTTAATACTCTTTTTAATTGTATAAATTTATGTAATAATATATATCTTTTGTCTAGAATAGAAACTATAATAGACAAAACTGAAAAAAAAAAGCATACACTATCTTCAATTTTTTACATGTAACACCTTTATACCTTTAATTAGTTTCAGCTTGGGAGAACACACATTTTGTTTTAATCTCTATCGTCTTTATCTCAACACATCGTTACCGTATAATTTTGTCATCACCGCCACTATTATAGCCATCCATTATGGTCATTTTAAGATAGTGTTGGTTTAGTACGACTTCTCAACTAGCTAAAAGAAAAATCAATGCCAAAAACAAATTTTAAATCTTTTTCTTAATATCATTTGTTTGTGACTAAAGAGGAGTATATGGGGATTTGAAAATCTTTTTTTACCTCTGCTACCGAAGGCCTAATGTTCGGATTCTTGGGAGTTGAGTTTTTTTTTTTTTTTTTTTTTTTCCAAACACTTTTGTAATGTGCAAAACACATTAAATTTTATGTTATTATAGTTACGATCACCATCTGGATAGCATATTCTTCATTTAAAGTAAATTCGTCTTTTATCTGCAAGTATCAAATTTATTGAAAAATTAGTTATCTCTGCTTGTTTAATCTTATTTCGTCAATTATGAATGATTCTTTTAGTTTACATCTTTGACTATCAATGCAAGGCACAGTAATAGTTTCCACTCCAAATACAACAACTATTCATTTATTGTTTAACTATCAATAGGTAATTCAAAATAAGGTGTTTAAATTTTGATTTCATAATTCTTTTCTTATTTTTGTTAAAAATTGCATTTAGGAATGTCTGAAATGCGGATATGCAACCAAGGGAGTGAATTCAGTTTCTAAAATTTAATGTAAGATATTTAAAATTTTACCAATTCAATATAACTACTCAATCAATAATATACATAAATATAAAGTAAGTGAGTAAATATATTAAGTGTCTTAATTTATAGTGGTTTGATACAACTTTACCTATATTTAGTTACTCAAAATTCACTTAAAAATTTACTATGACAAAGTCTTGAAACCTTAAAACTCAATTTACAACAAATGAGATTTAATGGTACTTTTTTAAATCTTACAAGGAATCATACTCCCAATCACTCAATCTCACAATACTTAAGTGAAAGACCACTTTTTTCACTTTTTTACAAATAAGAATAGACAAAGAAAATAATATTACACTTTCAAATAATTCTTTAATAAGTGAGAATAATACAAATAAAAGAATTTTGTGTATAATATGTATTTGAAGCAATTTGTAAACTCAAGATTTGATTTTGAAATATAAAATATGTTTGTAAACACTTAGAATTTGAGAGAAATGTTCAAAATCATGTATTCATGTGTGTAAGACTTATATTTGTAATTATGGTTCAAAAACTAGATATTAGTCTCATAAAAATTCAAGTTTAAGGTGTAATCAGTCGGCCGGTTTTTGAATATTCAAAAATTGTGAAAAACCCAGGCAACCGACTAGTCAATTTGGAGAAACCATTGGGCTAGTATGGTAATGCTTTCTATTTTTAAAGTGTTTGAAAATCTTGCAGTTTGGTTTTTAAAATATTACATTTTAGTCCCTTTTTTAATTTTGAAATTTACGATAAAGTTCATATCTTAGGATTCAAAAGTTTTTGTTTTAGTACATTTTACAAGCTTTGAAAGTATGTCTTTGTACAAAATAAATGAGTTTACAAACCTATCACAAACGCACACACAAGCATAATTTTAAAGATTTAAGAATTAAGATTTTTAGTTTCTGACTTGATTTTTCAATGTGAGTTCTTTATATTTTCTTTTTTATTTTGTTTGATTGAATGACATATTTTCTTTTCATCAAAATATAAGTTTGTATAATACTAAAGTTAAAAACGTCATGTGCCCAAGAGATTTGAAAAAAAACTAGTCGTGATAAGTAAATATGTGAATAAGTCCTTATAAAGCCAGAAAGTTTAATTTTATAATTTTGTAATCGACCACAGATAGTTTATGTTATCTTCCATTTTGTTTTCATATTTTTTTTATTAAACAAACATTAAATTTTTTTTTTCTTTACTCTTGTTTTGTTGCATTTTTTTAGCTCTTTCATCCTAATTATTATTTGTATTTTTGTGAATACTCTTATTAATATTTTGTCTACAATGGAAACTAGACTAAACAAAAACCCAAAAAAAAAAAAATGAAGCGCAAGTCTTTAATTATCCATTTTGGAGAACACACATTTTGTTTAAGTATTTCTTCTATTTATCTCAACACAATATTGCATAATTTCTTCATCAACACCACCACTATAGCTATTTTAAGATAGCATTGGCTTAGTACAACTTCTTCACTAACTTAAAAATATTTTAAATGCAAAAAAATTAAAAATTAAAAATTGAACTCTTTTTTCTTTATATCATTTTGGCGTAACTAAAGAAGAGTTTACGAGGGATTAGAAAATCTCTTTTACCTCTACTGCTAAAAGCTTAGATTTCGAATTTTTCAAAGTTGATATTTTTTAAAAAACTTTTGTAATGTAAAAAATACCTAAAAATTTATGTTATTATTATGGCTATAACCACCATCTCTATAGCATTTTTTTTTTTTTTTGTGAATAATTGATTATCCTTGCGTGTTTAATCTTTTATGAATGATTCCTTCAATTGTTATCTTTGACTTTCAATACAAGACATATCAATAGTTTCTCCTCCAAATACAAAAGTTATTCATGTATGGTTTGTCTAATATGTTTGACTATCAATAGGTATTTCATATTACGTTTGAATTTTGATTTCATAATTCTTTTCTTATTGTAGTTAAAAATTGTAATTAGGAATGCGTCATACTAAAGAGACTTGAAATAAATTAGTCCGAAAAAGTAAAGATGTCAACAGGTTTTTATAAATTTATAAAATGTATCTTTATATTTTCTTTATTGACTAAAACTTTTATGTTCTCTACGATTCTATTTTCATATTTTTCATGAAACAAACATCAAATATTTTTTTCTCTTTCATTACTAATGTTTTGTTGCAATTCCTTTTGCTTTTTATCTTCTAATTATTATTTTCATTTTTGTGAATACTCTTTTTAATTGAATAAATTTATGTAATAATATAAACCTTTTATCTAGAATGAAAACTGATATAAACCTTGCCAACAACGTGACGAAACTTAACACTAAACATGGTATTGGATCCCAAGATCTTCAATATGCAAGTTTGTTGAATTTTGACCTGATATCTAATAAGATAAGAACCAAGAACTACAATAGTTGAAGACACCACACCAAGAATCTCAAGAACCACTAAAGGATCTAGGTGATATATTTGGTTATTTTTTAATGCCATAAGAATAAACTTGATAAGTTCAAGAATCATTTCAAGAATGAAAAATAACATAAAATAGCTTTATAATATTATTCTTAACTATTAAAAATGTATAGTGTTTGGTCCTTCATATAAAGTTTCAAAATTTAACCTAGATTATGGAGAGCCAACGCTATTTTGACATGTAGCATTCATCATTTGAATTAGAAAAGAAAAATAACTAAATCACAAATTTAACATAGAAAAAGAAAC
>JAXCLQ010006295.1:33052-47952 GCA_035584115.1 Cedrela odorata
TTTTGACATGTAGCATTCATCATTTGAATTAGAAAAGAAAAATAACTAAATCACAAATTTAACATAGAAAAAGAAACTTTTAGAGCCTTAATCATAGTGACTAGGTTCCCTTGAAACTGATTTATACTTATGCTAAGTCCCACGTGTTTGCTATTTCAACAATTTGTTAAATCAGCCCATTTAACATTTCTTTAAAATGCTTGACCTTAAGTCTTGTGATCGGCCCACTTGGCAAGATTAATGAATCTTGTGACTGGTGTCCTTGAGTCCTTCTAAGGCTACTTGTGAGTTTCCCATCTTCTATGCATAGTTGTGTAGATTTGTTTGAATCAGTCTCCCACTTTTGAAGAAGATTTGTCTGCAAATCATCATGTACATCGAAATGAGATAAGTCAGAAATATTAAAGCTCGCACTAATACCATACTCACTTGGTAATTCAAGTTTATAGGCATTGTCATTGATACATTCCACCACTCGAAATGGCTCATTACCCCTTGTAAAGAGTTTATAATGTCTTTGCTTGGGAAAACAGTCCTTTCGAATATGTAGCCAAACCTAATCATTTGGTTCAAAGACAACCTTCTTGCATCCCTTATTGGCTTATTTGGCATATTGACCTGTTCGCTGTTCTATATGCTGCTTCGCTTTCTCATGAATTTGCTTAACAAAATTAGCTTTCTTCTTGCCATCTAAGTTAACACCTTTACTCAAAGGTAAAAAGGTTAAATCCAAAAGGGTTAATGGATTAAAACCATAAACAATCTCAAATGGTGAAAACTTAGTTGCAGAATGAACACAACGATTATAAGCAAATTCAACATACGACAAACAATATTCCTATGTTTTCAAGCTTTTTTGCATGATAGTTCACAAGAAAATAGACAATGCTCTATTCACTACTTCGATTTAACCATCGATTTATGGGTGAAAGCAGTGAAAAATAATAATTTAGTTCCCAACTTTTCTCACAAAGTCTTCTAAAAGTAACCGAACAATCTCCTTGAAAAACAAATCGGCTATATGATGCATCATTGGTTTTATGACATGCAATAAAGTATGTCATCTTAAAGAATCTATCAACAACCACAAAAACTGAGTCTCTCCCCCTTTTAGTCCTAGGTCAGTTCAAAACAAAATCCATAAAAATATTGACCTAAGGTGTACTAGGAATAGGAAGTGGTGTGTACAAACCATGTGGTTGCTGCCTAGACTTAGCTTGCCTACAAGTAATGCATCTCGCATAAATTTTCTCTACATTATGTTTCATACGACCAAAAGAAATGCTCATGCAACACACCTAAAGTATTAGCTACCCCAAAATGCCTATAAAACCACTACTATATGCCTCATGAACAAGTAATTCATGCAAAGATGAATGTGGAACACACAATTTATTTTCTCAAAATAAAAAATCATCATGTATATAGAACTTCTCACATGCCACCTTGTGTAATTTTAAACAAGTCACCAAAATCAGAGTCTATTGCATACAACTCCTTAATGTACTCAAATCCAAGCAATTTAGCATCAAAGGTTGAAAGTAAAGCATACATGTATGATAATCCATCGACAATTACATTTTCCTTACCATACTTGTATTTGGTCACATAAGGGAATGTCTTAATGAACTCCACTTATTTGGTATGGCGTCTACTCAATTTGTGTTGCCCTTTTAAATGCTTCAAGAATTCATGATCCATACGAATCACAAACTCTTTCATCTAAAGGTAGTGCTACTAAGTCTCTAGAGTTTGAACCAATGCATATAATTCTTTGTCGTAAGTGGAATAATTTAAGACTACCCCACTCAATTTCTCACTAAAGTATACAACCAACCTTTCCTCTTACATCAATACGTCTCTAATACTTATACTTGAAGCAACACACTCAATTTCAAATGTTTTAGCTATGTTAGTTAAAACAAGTAAAGGTGCATTAGTTAATTTTTCTTTAATGAGTGTGAATATCTTATCTTCCTCCTCTCCCCACTTAAACGAAACGTTCTTCTTGATGTCTTCGATTAGGGTCACAACTATACTACTAAAATCCCGAACAAAGCACTAGTAAAAACTGGCCAAGCCATGGAAACTTTTTACTTGACTCACCGAAGTGGGCATTGGCCAATCTTGAATTGCCTTCACTTTTTACTCGCCTACTTCAATCCCTTTAGCATTTACAACAAAACTAAGAAACACAATCTTATCCGAACAAAAGTTACATTTCTTAAGATTAGCAAATAACATTTTTTTTCCTTAAAACCTATAAAACAAGTTTTAAATGCTTAACATGGTCGACCAAATTTTCGCTATAAATTAGGATGTCATTAGAGTAGACAACTACAAATTTTTCAATGAAAGCATGCAAAACATGGTTTATAAGTCTCATAAAAGTACTTAGGGCATTAGTTAATCCAAAAGGCATAACGAACCATTCATATAAACCATATTTTGTTTTAAATGCAGTTTTTCACTCATCAACTTTTTTCATTATAAACTGATGGTATCCACTCTTAAGATCGATTTTAGAAAACACACAAGATCTATGCAATTCCTTTAGCATATCATCTAATCAAGGGATGGAATGTTGATACTTTACTGTAATGTTGTTGTTGGCTTGACAATCAACACACATCCTTCATGTCCCATCCTTTTTAGGTACTAGTAGTACTGGACTATATAATGACTCATGTTTTTTATAACATACCCCTTCTCTATCAATTTATTGATTTGATACTGATGTTTATTCGTCTCATCGGGATTACTTCTATAGGCTGGTCGATTTGGAATTGTTGCACCAAGAACAAAATCAATTTGATGTTCAATTCTTTTTATTGGTGTTGGAGATATGCCTTAGAACTAATCGTGTCATATAGTTCAAGGATATCATTCTTATGCATATATAATTATGTAATTAAATGTAAACTTGTTTACAAATAATAAAATGACTTTTATATCATTTTGCATGTATAGTTGCTAATATATATTATATATATAAAATGAAGAATGAGACCCCGTGATATATTATAATGTTAGGACTCTATCTGCAAAGGGTTGTATATATAAATACATAGTTTTGATTTGAATACATCCGAATCAGTTTCTGATTGAAGTGATGTCATATGGGAGTATGACATTGTATGACTGGTATTTATGATGCTACCAAAGATTAGTATTGGATGCTAATAATTGGGCGACGAGTCTCATGTCATAAGAGCACAAACATGGGTAATACGTTAGAGAACGTGTTACTGAACGTGATCAAATGTGACAAATCACATAGGTGATCATCCATAGTTAATGATACGTCACATAGCCGTACTAGTGTACCACTAGTCCTTTGACCTAAAGTGTCACGGTTGCCCTTCGGCATATTATTTACTTGTGTATATCGCACCAGGTTAATCACGCCTGGTGAAAGAAGCTTGCTGGCAACGTGTTTAACTGTATAAGGATAAGTGATGACCAAAATCGAATCTACTGGCTCAGATGTTGAAGCTTGAAATCTTAAGTGGAACTGTTATACTTGGAAATAAAGTCTTAAGAGTGTTTTGGAAACACTGAAAGTTGTTAAAAATGGCAGAGTATTGTTCTGTTCTAACAAAGTATCGGTACTTTTATGAAAAGTATCAATATTTAGAGTAATAAAACGATACCTGATGCTCGAGTATCGATACTTTTGTGAAAATTATCGATACCTAATGCTCCAATATTATTCTATTCTATTGAGTATCGATCCCTTTAGGAAAAGGATCGATACTTGATGGATGAAAACATTTACGGATCATTATGTATTAGTGAGTATCGATACGTTGCATTTATGTTTAAATTTGTTTTAAATTCCAAAATATACATGTGTATATGTCTAGATCTAGTAGAGAGCCTTTTCGCATGTCTGTGAGACGATCATGGCTTCCCTTGCGCTGGTCGTATGCCTAAGAACTGATCCCGCGCGTCGCGCTTCCTCTCAAGTGCGAAATAGAGCATGGTTTTCTGTGTTCCTAGAGGTTTCGCCTTCAATTAGAGGTAAGTTAGGGGACATCTCCTTGGGAATAACATCCTCAAATTCCTATAAAAGAGAAACAACGTTACTCAATACAGATCCGACAAGATCCTTAGTACATAAAAAAGGTATTCTTGTATGTGAGTACTATAAGGGGTTTTTGTGAAAGTAAAACTCTCTTGATCTCACTTTTTTTTTGCCTTGAAATTGTATTTTTCCTCTTTTGCACTCACTAAGGCCGTAACTCTCTATTTTTCCCTCATCTCATTTTTTTTCTCTCAGCTTCAGCCTCTCTCTCTCTCTCTCTCTCTTTTTCTCTTTTCACTCGCTTTTTGTACCTATAGTTGGTCTTTGAGAACTTGTTTTGGAGTTAATGGTACAAGTGATATAGGTAGTTTTTTAATGATAAAAGAATACCTATTGGTGAAACTATTATCTGTGACTCACCGATCATATTGCTATAGTCTTCCCAACAAGATATGACATGCATGCATAGGTACCACATCGCAAAATACCTCATCCTCAAACTTGCCAATAAAAAATGCAACCAACACCTATTTTATTACCTTAACTTCTCTACAATTGTTTAGCCACTGAAGCTGGTATGGTTGTGGATGCTTTATGGTAGGTAAATATCAATTTCTCCATTAATTCAATGTTGTTTATGTTGGTGCAACTTCCATTATCAATTATAATGCTGCAAACTTTGTTATTCATAAAACACCGAGTGTGAAATAAATTTTCCTGCTGATTATTTTTTCTTCCTTAAACTACGTGTTAAGAGCTCGTCTTGCCACTAATAATTTTCCTTCCATAGCACATTGCCCTTCATAGGCGTTTTCAAAAGATGACATATCATTTACTTCATCCTCTTGTTTATATTTGGACTCAACCTCCTCTTGAGCATTGATCATCATCATACTTTTATTTGGGCATTGGCTAGCTATTTGGCCTTTGCCTTGGCATTTGAAATACTTAATGTCACGATTTCTAGAAGTAGCGGATTCAATGTTACCTTATTTTGGAGTCACAACTTATTTGGCATCCTTAAAGGGTTCGAATTTAGGCCTAGTTGATGGTAACTCATCCCGTTTAGGGGCTGGTCTTCAAGAGTTTGTAGCAGTCTAGTTTGTTCCCCTTATAACCATATTCATTCGCCTCAATTGTTACTCAACTTTGATGGCTTAGTGCACTATATTCATCAATTCCACATAATGTTGTATCTCTACCACATCCGCTGTCTCACGGTTTAAACTGTTCAAGAACCTAGTCATGGTGGCTTTCTGGTCATCCTTTACATTCATTCGGGATCATAGTAACTTCCATCTCTTTGTAGTATTCATCTACGGTCTTAGATCTTTGAGTTAGATGCTGTAATTTGTTGAACAACTCCCAATGGTAGTAGCTTAGGATAAAACGTCTTTTTATGATTGCATTCATCTCGTCCCACGTCTCAAAAGAACGTTTTTAATTCCTCCTCTTATCTTTCAACAATTGATCCTACTAAACAATAGTATAATTGGTGAATTCAATTGTAGCAAGTTTTATCTTTTTTATCTCGAAATAATTGTGACAATTAAAGACCATCTCTATTCTTTTCTCCCATTTTAGATAAGCGTTAGGATCGTTTTTACCTTGAAATGGTGAAAATTTACCTTAATGCTTCCTAAATCATCATCTCGCCGGGTTTACTCATCCTAGCTTCTCTATTCCTATAACCATGCCCAAACCTGCTCCAATTTATTAATGTTTCATCCAACTCCTATTCATCTTCAACTTCACTCCATTGTGCCTCTGGTTGCACTCACCTAGGTGGTTGTTTAATGGGAGCATTTTGATGTTGCCCTCTAGTTGTCTGTTTTTCCAATCTATCCATCCTCTTATGAATTTGCTCTAATTCAACCCTTATCATCCGTCTCATCACCTTTAGCAACATCTATAATTGTAGGTTTTGAGTGGTTGGTTATTGTACCTCTTATGTTGAGTTCTCTTCTTGATTGTATGACATATTTAGAATCTACAAAACAGAGTTAGAGACCTCACAAGCACTCTCTTACGTGTTTCACTCAAGAAAGATTCGCTCACTCTCGTGTTTGGCACTCAACGGCTATTACCCTCTTATGTTTTCACTACTCTTGCTTTTTTCTACTCGTTATATCTTCTTTTCACTCTTAATTAGACTCAAGAACAATCAAGATTCAAGCAGTAATTAAAGATAAGCAGTAATCAAAATAAACCATAAGATTCAATATGTAATTCTCAAGAAACTGATGCAAGCAATTAAAGTGATAATGATGGTTCAAGAGTAAGGAATGCTAGATCAACACCACAAGACATTACATGAATGGTGAACATCAACAATTCTGAATTTTTTTCTTCCTTTCTTTTCTTTCTCTTCTTTCTTTCTTTCTTTTCTTTATTTTCTATTCACGTTTTTTTTATGGATCCAGAAATAATATGAATTTAAAACAAACTAAAGTAAAGAACACACAAAAATTTGAATCAGACTAGTCAAGGGAGAATTCGGCCAGCCAACCAAACATAAAAGAAATTTGACCCTAAACCAAAAATAAATAATCCCTATTTGGATTAGATTATGAACAAAAGAACCCCTAAAAACCCTAATTCAAAATTCGGCAAACCAATATTTTTTTATATTTTTAAAATTCTAATTTAGGGAACAATAATCAATAAAATAATTAAAGGACGATCTAAACTTGCCTTGGAACTTAAGCTTTGACACCAAGTGATATGAACCTCGCTAACAACTTGATAAAACCCAACATAAAACGTGGTACTGGACCCCAAGATCTTCAAGATGCAAGTTTGTTAAGTCTTGACTCGTTACGTAACAAGATAAGAACCAAGAACTACTGTAATTAAAGATGTCACATCAAGAATCTTAAGAACCACTTAACAATCTATGTAGAACCCGCAACTTCGATATAAATTAAGCTTATTAGATTTCACATTAATGACACAGTTACGACATATTAGATTGTAAGAGAAATTAACCTAGGTTATGCATGCATAATTAAAATGAAATTCGAGGCATAGGATGTTATATTCTATTTATGCAGTTATTATTATTAGTTTTATGATTTTTAATATGTTTTATAGTGTATTAGGTATTAAAGTTATAAGAAATGCCATGAAGAGTAGAATTTGCAATTTTCCTTTTCAACAAGGTTATTTTGAGATTTTATTTTTTTTTTTAGAATGTAATTTATTTAGGCTAACTATTACACACACACACACACACACACACACATTAAGCCCAATCTTGATGAAAGAGGGAGCCCAAATCCAAGTTTAAATTTAAGCCCAATCTAAGCCCAAAAATGTTAGAAATAAGGGCTCAAGCCTAAGCCCAATTAGATTAAGTTCCCAAAATTCTAGACAATTCTACACTTATTTAGAAAAAAAAATTAAAATTAAGACATAAAATGAAAATATAAAGAAAATGAGAAGAAGAGTGAAAACGTAAAAGGAAGAAAGGAAGAAAAATGAGATTGACCAAAGAGAAGAAGAGAGAAAGAAAGAAGAAGAAGGAAAGAAAAGAAAAGAAGAGGGCAAGAGAGAGGCCGAATGAGGAAGAAGAAGAGAGCAAGAGAGAAGAGAAAAGAAAAGAGAATAAGAGAGGAAGAGAGTAAGAGGTAGACCGAGAGGGAAAAAAAGAAGAAAATGGAGGAAGAAGAAAAGAAGAGAATGGAAAGGAGAAGAGAGAAAGGAAAAGAGAAAGAAAGAAAAAAGGGGAGAGAAAGAAGTGCTTCTAAGAAAGGTAAGCAAACTCTTAGTAATTATAAATTTTCAAGAAGTTTATTTGTTGATTTGTGATGTCCAAATGATAAAATTGTGAATTATGTATTTAGTTTGTTTTGGAAATTGTTGGCAGTGATTGTTCTATATGTATATGGCAGTGTTTTGTGTGCAAAACATTTTGAAAGTGAGATGTAAGCATACATGGTAATGGTGGATGAGAATGTGTTGAATTATAAGACTTAATTGTAGAAGATTGTTGACAGTGAATGATTTGCATATAGGGCAGTGTTTGATGCTCAAATAATGTAAAATTAGGATGTGATGATGTGTAGTTATGGTGGTTTAATTGTATGGAATTATAGGGCAGTGAAGTTCAAGTTAGGACTGCATAATTCAGTTGCTGGAAAATTCTGAACAAGTCTCCATAAATTAAAAATAGAATAAGTTTCGAATCTCCGATAAGTAAATCATAAATTTTATGGAAACTAGACACAATAACGATCAACATATTCAAAAATTAAAATTTTTCATGAAAGGATGGACTCCTAGAAAATTTTGTAATCTTGCTACCCTGTTATGCATTTTGGTTGCCAAAAATTATGGGTAGTGTATGGAAAGCTGAAAACAGAATAGTGTTTTGAACCTCTGATGTTAGAACCATAAAATTCTATGAAAACTAGACACATAAGAAAATAATATAGTTGAAAACCAAATTTTTTCATGTAGGGATGAGTCTTCGGTAAAATTCAGAATATTTTAACACTGGACATTGTTCTGTGTCTGCGTAGTGTGTAATAATTTGGCTATAACTTGAATAATAGAATTCAAAATCATGATTAGTAAAAAACACAGAAACTAAACATAATAAGAAATAACATAGTTAAAAATCATGTCATTTCATCAAGATATGAGTTCCCATAAAATTTTGAAAATCAACTGTCCTGTTGTGGACTTTAGTTGGAACAATATCCGTTCATATGGTCATATGTTGAGCTTTAGAACTCCAACTAAGGCACCGTGAGAGGCTATAGAAACTAGACTTTCAAGAGGTATTACATAGAATAATCAAAATTAAAATTTTATTCTCTAATCTAGGTAACTTTAATTCGAATCCCGTAAAATCCGTAGGAATCCTAAACATTCTAGATTTTTATTGTGGTTTATCATTCATGCATAATAAACTGATTCATTTATGAGTTAAGTATAACATTTTGAGTTTTTATGGGAAAAAAATATTTATGTGTAGATCATCAGCCAAAGCAACCATCGACTACTCCTTGACTCAGATCGATCAAGCTCTAATCAATGAGTAGATAGATGTGTTTTTAAAGTATGTAAATAAAATAATTTAAATGTTTAATTGTTTTATGAATTTTAAGAATTTTGAATGCATTACAAGTATGAAATTATTATATTTGGAGTAAAGATAAATTTTAGAAAATGTGGTTTAATATTTATGAAATATTTTTGTGGATGGGTAATTTTATGATAAATTAATATTGTGTTGATGTGTGATAAATTTAATGAAAGATGTTATGCGGAATTTCATAATTTAAGATTTTGGTGTAAGTGTTTAATATGAGCGCGTTTGTGCACATATGTTTCCACCCTTACTAGAGAAAGGGATAAGAGAGAGGTTATATATTTATGTTATTATTAGAGAAAAGAGTAAGGGAAATGGTACATGTAATATTCCAAATCAGCGAATATTACTGGCAGGTGATAGAACCACCTAGCCTCAAATAACTTGTCTAAACATCAATGCAATGTTTGAATGCACAACATATTTTCTAAACGTACTTATGCAGCACAAGAGGAGATATGCCTCCATTGATACTATATATAACTTAAATGCTTACACCACGTTACACAATGAATTAAATATACAAATGAATAATCAGGCTTATAAATACAATGTTCAATGTCAAACTAGACATCATAACTCAATGAATGTTATAGCACTGTGCATGGCTTTGACCCAACCGCCCTGGTGACTGTAATGCAGACCATTTCCTCAGCTCGTGTCTTTGTATTACTGAAATGGCTTGCTAAACATAAGTTCCTGTAAAGATAAAAATTAGGAAGAGAGAGTCTAAGGAGATTCAGTGAGTGGATGTAAATATAATAAAATATACTGATTAGAAAATTAAAATTTTCTTTTATAAATGAATTATACTCTGAATATATAATCAAAATCATACTTAAAACTTACTGTAATTAAATCACTATTAAAATGTAAGATTATGAAATTAAAATTAACCTCATATATAATACTTCCAAATGTGACAAAATCTAACCTCAACTCTATACATACTCTCAGAGAATTTCTCTGATATTTATATAGTTATGGTATTTACATAATTTTGGTATTTAGGAGTATTACGTATCGTCGTTTCCTTTAGATACTCCACTGGAGGTTTATGGTATTCCAATACCACATTGATATTCTAAGAAATAGTTTTAATAGCAATAATAATAACAAAGCTCATAATATCATAACTCTATTGTTCATAAACTCTATAAAGCAATAGTCGAAGAATGTCTAAAAATTTATTTGGATTCTCAGGCATATGCATTTCAAATATTAACACCGCTTAAGCATACATCGACATATCAGATAACAATTCCGTGGAAAACCATTTTATAACTCTACTTATGTTCATCACACCCATGAATCATATTTATGACATCAACAATTAATCTCAATGTTTCTTCCTCATAAGTTGTAACCCAATTACCTATCACAGGCTCACAATCATCCCACACTTTAATGACATACTTAAAAATAATATTTAATACAATAACAATGATCGTTGCACAACATCTCAATACACTATCCACATTTTTGAAAACAGTCTCAGTAATCATAATAGGTACTAATTGTTTAAGTACAATAAAAAACAATATTAATGTACATTCCCACATACTGCAATCCCCAAGTCACATCTTATAATGCATAACAACTTAACACATTAACAACCCTTTAGAGAAACGGTTAATTACAACTCATGGGTGCGTAACAACCCAAGACATCTGCGATATTTTTATAGCTTCAAAACTCATCCTTCCACCATAACTAACATCTCAATCCATCATTCCTCTATACATACGTATTACAAATATAGGTATCATAAATGATGAAATCATATCAACATCACATTCGGCCTTTTACTGGCCCTAGTCTCATAACTCATCAACACTTCCATATCATTTCTATACACGTACATATAATCATGAACATCATATTAAGAAAATAAAATAATACAATATTCTACTCATTGGTGTACCTCAATGGTTTGCTCTAGGCTATACACGGTAATCCCAAAATATCGAATATATATATATATATATATAATATTCAACACATTTATAAATTTTATTGTCTCGATGCCACGTTACCATTGTCTCAATTTATAAACAAACTGGGTAAATAAATAGCAATGTCTTAGGAGTCATTTTCATAATTTAAACACTTTAACATCCTTATGAAATAACCATAAAACAAGGCACTAAGCACTCCCAATAGTTTTACACAAACTCGGCTTACCAAAAATCACAATTAGTCCAATTTTTGTCGAGATTCAAGCTCAATTCAACAATATATGTATCTCAGTACTCTTATCAATTCTAAAGGGTTCCTTAAGACTAAGTAATATAAATCTGAAATCATTATAAGACAAGTTTAGTCTACTCACCTATTAGAATTCAACCAAGTCATAACAAAGCAAGTCAGTGGTGTTTCGTTTGACGATCTACAATACACAATTAATGTTAGATTTTACGATCATCATTAGATGAATAAATAAATAAATGTATGTATATTCTACCGCACTTTACAGATTCGGATCCGATTACTCAAGTTATGAACATCTAAATGGTGTTTACTGCAGAGTGAGCGACTTTAAACTCGCACTGTGCTAAATTAGTAACGTATCTCAACATAATTTTTTTGACATTACACTTTACTATGAGTATAGTTTCTACCGCTTCTTACGGATTCAAATTTTAAGTTAGAATGCTTCAATTATAACAAATTTTTGACTCACAACTCAATAAGACAAGCTGTGGCACCTCGACAGGGCAGCTTTGTTCCAAATTTTTCTGCGAGTGCATCGTTGAACATCTTGACCTAATTTCCGGCTATGTCATTCATCTACATGTCTAGTTTTCATAGAATTTTATTGCTCATCAATCCAAGATACTAAACTTACTCAATTTCTATTTTTTCGAGCCCCATCAAAAACTTTTCAACGATTGACATTCATGCATTTCACTCGCAATCTCACGGTCCTATGCTCCACTCATGTTCACCACCCTCGTATCATATAATCACACTTCAAATCTATATTTTACATGCATTAAATAGGCATCATACTCACCAGCTAAATAAACCATACCTTATCTATCATTTTTCACTAACAAGTTATACAACACATAGCATTTCACACAGAGTCACTACATAACCACAATTTACAACTTAAATCACCAAGCAACACAAATCCATATTCTTTGAAATCAAAATTAAACACATTTACTCACCTCATATTTGCTGGAAAACAGATTTCCTTCCTCTTATCTTCCCCGTTCGCATCTTTATGTCTCATTTAAGCATTTTATCGAGCACGATGCCTTCCATTTTCTTTCTTTGCTCTCTCTCTCTCTCTCTCTCTTTACTTCACAGCAATTTCTCTCTTTACAACTAATATCAATTTACACACAAGGTGTTATGGTAGAAAATAAAAAACAAATCAGTATCCCCCATTTTTTCCTGTGTTCTCTCCATTCTTCTCCTCTCTCCCATTCATCCTCTTGATTTGGCCAAACTCACTCCCTCAACTTAATTCTCGTCTCTCTCTTCTTGTTCATTTTTGTCGAATTCATCTTCTCCTATCTTCGTTTACCTTTTCCCAGTTCTTCTTTATTGGTTTTCCTTCTCTTGTTCGGCCAAGACCATATGTAAATTTCTTCTCTTCCCATCTTCTCTACCCGTTCTCTCCCTCTCGGTTTGTGCTTTGATTTTTCTTGATTCTTCACTTGCTCTTTTCCTCTCGTTTCATTCTTTCTCCCTTCCATCTCTCTTTGCCGAAATTAGCTTCTCTCCATTTGCTCTTGCCAAAGTCGGTTTCTTCTTCTCTCTCTCGAAATTCCCCTTATGGTCGGGTTTTCTCTCTTTCTCCTACTCTCATCCGACCAAACCTATTTTGGTCTCCCTGCGGTTTGCTCTTTCTCTCATGCCAGTTATTAGCACCTTCTCATATCTCTCTTAATTTTGCTAAGTAAAATAAGTTAAAATTGTAGAACCCACAATTTCGATATAAATTAAATTTATTAAATGTAAAATCTGCAATTTTGATATAAGTTATTAAATTTTTATTAATGACAAGGTTTCAATACAGGTTGTGAGAAAAATTAATTGAGGTTACGTATGCATAGTAGAATCGAAATTGAGGCATAGAATGTAAAATATATTTAAGTATGTTATTATTATTAATATTTCCAAGATTTTAAATATATTGCGAATGCATTAATGTCAATGAGTGTGGGTGTTGTAGGAAATTAAATGAAGAAAATAAGTTTTAAAATTTAATATAATAAGATTATTTAATTTTGGGACAAGTATTATATATATATATTGGAGATTAAAATGTAAAATAACATTTTAAATAAACATCTAAATAGAAATTGAAAACTCGGCCCATTTATGTTATATTTAAGCTTTTCATTTTTTTAGTTTGTTAACATTTTCTTTTATTTAGAAAGCATTAAAAAGATGGAGAGAGTTCTAGAGAAATTGAGAAAAGCATAGAGAAAAGAAGAAAGATGGGAAAAAGGAGGAAAAATAAGAAAGGGAGGAACGTGAGAAGAAGAGAAGGAAAAAAACTGGAGAGAGAAGGGTGTAGATTTGAAGATAAAGACATAAATGCATAGAAGGCAGAGTTTAAAGCTGTTATTGTCTATGACAATAAAGATGATGGTGTCTTGAATTCAATTTTTTCAACTGAGTTTTCTCAACTATGGCGGAAGAGATGATCAATGTGCCAATGTTGAAGAAATATTATCAGAATTGCCTAGGTTGTAAGGTTAAGCAGCTTAAAGAGTTTGCATCGGGGTTACCTATTCGAAAACTTATTTCTATATGGTTTATTCTTCTTTACACTGGTAAGTTCTTTACTGGCAAACCAGGTTGGCTTTAAGAGTGCTTTTATTTTCACCTTATCTTGAAACTTATCAAGTCTTGAGCTAGATGGTGATATTTAAGAATGGAGATGCCTACAAATGAATTTAGTTTATATAAAAATTTTCAAGCCCGGAGCTTCAAAGATAACTAAACAGATTTTTAAATTGTCTAATGGAAATGAAAATTTTTCATGCTTTGTAAATACGGAAATGGGCAAATTTCATCATTTCATTTTTCTTAGAGTATGTTGCTATTGGCATTGCTTTACATTTCTACATCAATTTAACAATTTCCACCCATCAGGTTCTTAGAAAACGTAAAAAAAAATTAGTGGGCATAGCTTCCATAAGTTTGGCAATTGGCGTAATAAAAGTTTAACACAAAGGTTATTTTAGTTAGAAACACAGGAGTTAAATCACTAGTCAGATTGAAAAATTTTGTCAATCAGACTAGTGATTTACGAAAGTATGTTGCTAGACATTTGTTTTTATCAAACTCATTTCTTATGGTCGTCAATATAAAAGCATTTGTTTAAATCAGATGCTGATTTAATTTGTTTCACTTCATGCCAAAAATGTTGAAAGTTAGGAATGCATCTAAATCACCAAACTTTGCCCTGATGTTTGTGGGAAATCATGATGCTGTGTCTCTAATGATTAAATTCGTACAGTGCAATGCAGATTGGATTGCATGTAAGAGTAGATAGGTTATTGTGGATGGTGAAATTGAGATATTATGTGAAAGGGCTAGTAGTGAACATTTTTTTGTATATGGCGGTGTTTGAGGCATAGGCATTGTGAAATTAAAATGATAATATGCATGGCAAGAGTAGCTAAGTTGTATGATTGATAAATGATAAAATTGTTAGAAATATAAAACGATTAGTATATGAAATACTAATATGCAACCCAAGAGGGGGGGTGAATTGGGTTTCTAAGCTTAATTTGACTAAATTTCGAA
>JAXCLQ010006314.1:0-21660 GCA_035584115.1 Cedrela odorata
GATCTAAACACATGGTTGCTTTGAAACTATTTTATGAAACTTACTGTTTTATGTTTTAAGAAATAGATTTGATACTATTGTTATTTAAAGAAATGTGAATGGTCTGTGATATTTAAAATTATATGTAAACGAAGAGGCCAAGTTTGATGTTGAAATTGCAAGTCTATATTGTGATTGAAAATGAAATAAATTTTGAATATATACATGTTTGTGGCTTTGTAATTGGTAATGGCCGGGAGGGCCAAATATGTATGTGACTGTACCTATAGGATAGTAGCCTAGGATGGACCTATGAGAGGCTGCCTAGGTGAGTGCACCGTAGGTAGGATAGTTATATGGGTGGATGTGATGAGAAGGAGTCACCCACTTGTGGAATTGTCGAGGACAATCATGAGTATCACCACATGACTACTCAAGGCCAATGTCTATGGTGGGCCAATTTTAAAATAACTAGCATGCATTCTTTATTTAAAATAAAAGAATTGTTTTTATTATATGAACATTGTTTATAGCGTATAAAACCCACTGACGGTCTCAGGATTACCTACGGCCAGGGTGATCACCGAGAAAGGAAACTAGCCCAGTGAATTTGAATAACAGGCCATAGTTTTATTAAAATAAAGAGTTTTAACAATATATATGTGTATGTTTTCTAAAAAACTATATTTTTGTCCACTCACAGAATATATCCCCAAATACTCACCCTCTCACCATTTAGTTTCAGAAAATCAAGCGAAGTAAAGAGTATTACCAGGTGGTGGTGGTCAATCAGGGGTATAAAACCTTCAAGTATTGATTTTGTTTTCGATTCACTAATTGTGTAGGAAAGTCCACTGGGATTATTTTGTAAAAATTTTGTATATACATATTTATGGATGTAAACCAATGAATATAATCTGATGATGTACTCTATATGTATTTTAAATTATAAATACTTTTAATTGTATGATGATTTTAAAAATGTCTCGAAGAGACAAATTTATGAGAATGATTACACATGAAACAGGTACCCAAGCAATCTTACAGGCCTGAGGGACATGCTTTGGGATTAAGAATATGTCTCGAAGATCTGTGGCAGTTGTCACGTATGGACCCCATTAGTAGGGGTGTGACAGTGATGGTCAAAAGTTGTTCGTTGGGTATGTTTTTGTCATATTATTAAAATATTTGGACCCTATTTGTCATATTTTGAAAGTTTTAGTCAAATTTTATAATTTTAAAAATATATTGGGATAATTTAAAAACATTATCAAACTTTAAAAAAAAATCAATTTAGTTTCTTATTCCAATGATATTGCAATCTAGTATTAGTGTTCCGAGAATATGTATTTTTCACGATTTGATAATGTTGGATACCTATTTGTCATATTTTGATAGTGTTAGTAAAATTTTATAATTTTAAAAATAGATGGGTTAATTAAAAAAGTAGGTAAACTTTAAAAATTTGCATTTTAATGCCTTATTGTGTTGATATTGCAATGTAGTATTAGTGGTTTTATGTTAGACCCTTAACATTGAGGCAAGCAACAACGCGCGAGAATGAGCAATAGCCAAGAGATTTTAGCCTCAACTCTTGGATGATGGGTTTTGGGAAAAGAGTAAGAGGTAATATTCTCGGTGAATTGAAAAGAGGGCATAGACTCTGACGACACAGTAGTGTCATGTGACCATAATGCTAGTAGACGGACTTGTCGACATACACCCAGTAAGCCCGTAACATGGCATGTAGAAGGAAAGGTGCAGACAATTAGAGAATGAAGTTGGACTGTACAATAGGTAGCTAAAGAAGAAGATGCGAGTGAGAACAATCATGGGCTGAGAGTTATAAAACTTAAGACAGTGGCTGGTGTATTCAGGAAGGCCTTACATGAGGTTCACTTTCTAGTAGGATGACTCTTATCTTAGTGAGTTGTCATGATAAAACCAAACTTCATAATGAGATATGAACGTAATCAAGAGAAGTAGTTGAAGTAGAAGTTTTTGAATGCTTCTCCATTAAGTAGTTGGATATGGTCAAACTGCGATGTGGCAATAAGTGAGTAGTACAAGTTGCCCTAACAACCAAGGGTGTTGGTTATGCCTTGTGATTATAAATAAAGTAATAAGAGTCTCATAAGACATAAGTGAATTTAGAGAAATTCAGTAAGGTAAGTCTTTGAGAGCACTAGAGTAGTATTCCTTTTTTAAAGAGAAATTAGAAAAGGTTTAAGGGTTTTGCTTTCATAAATTATCATGCGTGCTTTCAATGTTATCTGTGTGCTTTACTTTGTGCAAAGAAGGAAAAGAGATAATCCTCCACTTCGTGAAAAACTTGGGGCTGCTGGTTAAACGAAGTTTGAATCATCACAAGGTTGCCACGTACAAAAATAAATTCTCTATGACATTTTAAGAGTATGTATTTGTCATGATTTTATAATGTTGAGTACTTATTTGTCATATTTTGAAAGTTTTAGTAAAATTTGATAATCTTAAAAATAGATAGGTTAATTTAAAAAAGTGGGCAAACTTTATAAAAATTGCATTTTAGTCCTTTATTTTGTTGATGTTGCAATGTAGTTATTACGTGGAAACCTTATAATTTGATTGAAAAATGTTTTTAGATTGAAAATGTTAATTTACTATTTCAATTCAAAATCTTGTAATTTGATTCCTATAGGGAAAAATGGTGAAGCCAACAAAATATTGAAGGTTCCCAAAAACAACTACTTCCAAGGCTGTTTGATTCTGTTATCTTATATTTGGGTGATATGTACAATTAAAAAAAATTGACTTCGCAGTAACAAACGTTGTTTCAACAAACTTGCCTCGATCATTTCCTTGATATTGGTTATCTCAATTTCTCGGGCAACCTTCTGCATTGGATGTTATTCCAAAGGTTGTTACAGCTGATAAAGGTGATAGTGTCTTATACTTTCTCATAGGAGTCACTTCCATTAAGTTTTCTTAGTAGGAGTTTGCTTTGTCAACGGGTTTGAACATTGGTCATTATCCAAATAAGGTACAATAAGTCTTCAACTTAAGGACAAATATTTTGAAGATAGGGTGATTTAGCTCGATGAGCTAGATAAAATATATAATGACTTTGGTTCACTGCAATAGATGACATTAATGTAGTTAATTTGTCACTTTATTACTTGTTTGAGTGGATATTGTTCAGCAGGAGGGCCCACAACAGTTTAGACACCTCGTTGTTGTACATACTAGATGATATAGAGTAATTTCATTTGTATTCACATGGATCCACAGTCTACAAATATTTATACAAGAACTTGAGCCACACAATGAAAGGAAAAAAAACTAAACATAAGAAAAACAAAGTTATCATTGCCAAGGCAAAAAGGCAAAAGGTACACAACAAAATGCAATTTGAATGTGTTTGTTATCGTATTTTAGATATAGACTTTTTTGTGTGTGAATATTGTGTTTTTCATATTGTAGTTGTTAAGGTAACATACCTGACGCTTAACATGTTGTGTGAATATTCTGTTTTTTGTATTTAGTTGTTAAGGTAACATACCTATCTTTTGTCATAAAACCATTACTATTGTACAAAATGAATGTAATAAGCCAAAGCCACGATAAGAAAGTTTCATACGTCTCACAGTAATGCGTTAATGCTCTTTACAATATTCGTGGTGATCATGTCATATCTTTATACAGGAAAATGAGTTTGGGTCTATCTGTTAAATCCGACTTCCATCTCCAAATAATCTACAGCTTTGAATACATAGCTCGCAATTTTTCCATAGACTTGTTGAACTCGCTTACCCAATACAACTTCACTATAAGGAAATACCCCAATATGAATGTATCAGTATTTTATGATTTGATCTTATATTTTGCCTTCATATTCTCGCGAATGTAGTACATACAAAATCCATGCAACACTTCAGAAAACATTATACGTATCCTCTTTTTGATACTATTATGGCAGTCTGATACAAACATCAAATCCGATACTCCTCTAGCTGCTTCTCTAAATTTAAGGAAAAACCATTCCTATTTTGCATTGTTCTTAGAGTCTCCAACCCTAAAGGCTAAGGGATATATTTGATCATTTCTATCAAAAATAGTTGTGATGTGTCCCCTTTAGTAAGGTGCCATCAATGGCAATAGCTGATCGAATAGATGAACTAAAACCCCGAATTGATGCACCAATGGCCATAAAGAAATACAAAAAACTATCGTTGTTATTTTTTTCAATGTGAGTGATTGTACATGTAAAGAATAGGTGCAAAATATGTTAAATTTACATTTTAACCCAAATTATTCAAAGTAATAAGTTAAAACAAGTCAATAAGGTTGAACCTAGGTTTCTGTCACTCAACGCATGATAATATAATTGCAGTTTAGCAAACGATTCTGTTTAATCTTCAGCAACCATCATACGTGTTGCTTCTTTAGCAAGCTAAGCCTTCTGATATGAAACACACACTCTGTATTCCTTATTTATGTCATCCTAAATGTTTTCTAAAGTGTAAATTATACTAGGTCAACGAACTTATCCTTTTCGGCTTCACCAACTAGTCGACTACTTGTTTGACGATGTTCATCTTCTAAGAGGTCAGTTCAACAACTATGTATTGTATCCATACAAGTGATGCAAAAATATGCATCTATAGCAATCTTAATTGCCTGAACTTACCACTCAAATCCATCAATCGCGTATTTTATCTCGAACTAATTTGTTGTCGACCTGAAATTTTGAATTGAAAATATTTTTTCAATGCCATCATACTTAAATCATGGCATAACAATTTATTGGTAATGTATATATGTTTAACACATACATCACCAGATGAAGAACTTGAAATCTCATTAAGGATCAATTTTTGAATATTAGTGTCTTCAAGAATCGATTCTTGAATAACCAGTTCATTGTCATAATAGTCACTTGTAGGATCGGGGTTGTGACATGGAGAATATTCACCATAATCATTTTTGTAATACTAAAGTGGAGAGAAATGTGGTATTAGATGATACACAAGTGAAGAGTAATGTTGAACGTTTGTTTCCTGTAAACCTGTTACTTCCATTACAAGTACTATATTTCTGACTTGGTTGCTTCCACTAGAAGAAGCAAACAGGTGTAGATTACCACTTCTATTAGCAAAGTATTGTGTTGAATTTATATGTAAGACATTATGAATCAAGCTTAAACAAATTTTATACTTGATATTTTCAGGTACAAGCATTGTTTAGACCTTCACTTCACCAGAGCATTTCTCTTCTTCGTTCGGTAAAAGTTCTCAATACTTGTCATAACAAACAATGATGGTAACAATAGCAGCCATATATGTAACAGAATACCACAAAAGATCATTAATAATTTACGAATAATGGAGATGAACATGGATTCTCGAAGGACCAATTGAAAGAATTGTAAAGTATGATAAATATAGACTAAAAAATTTGATGGACTATAGTGCAAAATATTCAAAAATCGACACAGTTTAAACTTAAAAAAAATTCATTATTATCAAACAAAGAAGAGATTATAATAAAAAAAAAATTGCAAAGGATCAATATGCATTATTTTCACATTTTTTATTTTTAGGTACTAGAATATCATATTTTTAAAGTTTGATAAATTGGTGATAAATTACAGAAGACGACAAAAACATTGAAAATATGACAAAACAGTGCTCCCGAGACAACTTTCAATCACATACATGGTGTGATTAGAGGTTGTAAAAGGGTCGGGTAGGTCTTGTACCAAAAGACTAGTGCTTACTGGGGACACGGGCCAAGCCCAGCTTGGCCAATTTTACTTATTTATATATATATATATATATATATATTATAATTTATAGGTAAATACTAAATAATTTAAGTAAATAATTTATCCCATGGCTTATTTGACCAATTTATATATCAAATGATTTTGATATTTTATTTTAAATCAATTTGAACTTACAACATCAATTAAATTATTGTTTTTAATTAATTTTTTTAATTTTGAGCTGGCCCAAGTACAAGCCTGTGTGAGCCTTGCCAGGCTACATTTTTTTTTATGTGGGCCCAATCATGAACAGGCTAGCACATGAGCCCACATGGCTCTTATTTTTGTGGGCCGACTCGGTCTATTTGCCACCACTTGGATCAAAAGTGGGTCCCACTTTCGATCATTATCCATGGTGATTTCTTTTACATTTTTTAAAATTTTCTTTCATTTTCCATTTTTTTGCGAAAATCTCTCCAAAATCCGACCACCAAAACCAATACAAAGAAAACAAAATGCATCACATAAAAATCACATATGCAACAATACATCTTCTGGTAAAAGCATGTCATTTTTTTGGCCACCTCTTACCACATTTTTGGGCAAAATACAACCAACATATCACATAAATTAAATATACAACAACTAAAAAATAAACTCACCTTAGTTATATTATCAATGCCGCTTTCACTGTTGTGAATCTACAATTTATGTAATCGTCGGAGAAAAAATCGCCAAAAAATGAACACTTCCAATCACCAAGTAAAAAGAAAAATGGAAAAATGAAAGAGAAAGACATGGTTTTTATTATTTGGATATAGAGATGTTTTGGTCCAAATATAACGTATTTGGCATTTTAAGTAAATAAATTATGAAGTTGACAAATTTCATAAAATAAATTACAAAACTCATTCAGACATATAAAGATGTGTGAAATATAAGTTTGGGGTTAAGAGGCCTTTTTTTCTAATTCAAGTGATTTTGAACCATATGCTTATTTATGATAGTTTATGAATAAGATTTATTTAATAATAATTAATCACAAGCTTAAATTTTATTGAGAAAAATTGGAAAATTCTCAATGACTACCAATTGCAAACTACCAAATCAAAAGAGTTTTATAATAAGCTTTATTTTGCCTAAAAGCATTTTATGTGAACAGCACAAGCCTAGGCCAGCTTGATACACAAGCCCATATGACCCCTATTTTCGTGGGTTGGGGCAGCCCATTTGCCACCACTTGGATCGAAAATGAAACCCACTTTCGATCACTATTGATGTTGATCTCTTTCAAATTTTTTAAAATTTCCATTTACATTTTTCGTTTTCCATTTTTTGGCAAAAATCTCTCCAAAATCTGACCATCAAAAGCAACACAAAGCAAACAAACTGCAACACATAAAAATCATACATGCAACAATACATTTTCTAGTAAAAACATGTCATTTTTCCGACCATCTCATACCACATTTTTGGGCAAAATGCAACCAAAATATCACATAAATTAAACATGCAACAACTAAAAAATAAACTCACCTTAGTTGCATTGCCAATACTTGATGCGAAACTCCAAAAAACGAAGCTTTGAAAACTTGAAAAAGATGGATAGAACTTCGAATAGCCAAAACAAGGTTGAAAAGTTAATCGTTGACCCAAAACTTGCTATTAAACAACTAACCAATAGTATTTCGAAAGAAATAGTCACAAGATCACTCTTGATAAGTTTTAACTCTCAAGTTTATATAAAGAACTTGAAAGAAAAGCTTAACTCACATTAAAAATATATATTTTCGTGCATTCCTTTTGACTAAGAGTTATAACATTCTTAAATACATCATACTCCTAGAACAAGAGTAATTAGGTCAAGGTATAGTGACGAATTTGGTCCATATGTAATGAGGTCTATCAAAGACTTGAACTCTTATCCTTTGATGCTTGAATGAGAATGTATCATCCATAATCTTCAACTGAGTCCAACTGTGCAAGTGAAGTAATGGATTAGGCCTTTTGTGCCATTATGTTCTAAACAAGTGTATTTAATATCTCTTTGATCTCCTTAATTCTAGATTTAACTATTGGGCCTTGAGGAATATATAAAAGATCACGAACAACTTGATCATAAACATCCAATGGTGGGCTTAACCGTAGGCTTGATCCATCATCAATACTGTTATCACTATTGTAGATCTACAATTTATGCAATCGTCAGAGAAAGAATCACCGGAGAAAGAATCACCAAAAAAATGAACACTTTTGATCACCGAAAAAAAAGAAAAATGGAAAAATGAAAGAGAAAGACATGATTTTTATTATTTGGCCATAGGGATATTTCAGTCCAAATATAACATATTTGGCATTTTAAGTATGTGAATTATGAAGTTGACTAATTTCGTAAAATGAATTGTAAATGTGGTTATTTTTTAAAATTTTCCAATTTTTCTCAATAACATTGAAGCTTGTGATTAATTATTATTAAATAAATTTTATTCATATACTATTGTAAATAAGCATATGGTCCAAAATCACTTGAATCAGAAAAATAGGGCTCCTTAACTCCAAACTTAAATTTCGCACATTTATACATACTAACGAGTTTCGTAATTCCTTTGTCATTGACTACCAATTGCAAACTACCAGATCAGAAGAGTTTTATAATAAGCTTCATTCAGACCAAGCGTTTTCGGCTTTCAATTGCCTATTTATAAATGTAAGCTTTTTAAGTCCAATTAGTTTTTTTTGAATCGAACTATCTTAGCCTGTTTTTACTTCAAAAAGATCAACGAAATTTGTAAAAGATTTGAACTATTGAACTATCTGATCACTTCAATAAAAAGTTTTCTAATTCAGACTGGATGCCAAATTCAAACAAAAGCATGCTTTAAATTTTACACACAAAATTTGGTGAGCTATAGGCCAAAAATAAGTTAAAAAAGTTTTAAACAGCAAAAATAAAACTATTATCAGCAGCAGTAAACAAACATCAATTAACTTGAGGATCCACCAATCTATTAAATATTTTGATATGGTTCCAATACACGCCTTGAAATATCATTCAACTAATAAACAAACTACAAGAGCTCTCTAATACACTAATCTGCATCCATCTCTTCCAATGCTGCTTTTGCTGCTGCCTTTGCTTCTTCAAGAAGATCTTCTGGAACCTGAATTTAATATTATAACAAAACAAAATCAATGAAACAGGTCACTGAATCATTGTCCTAATTGTGCCAGGAAGGAGAAATGCTGGCCATAATCATACAAACATTTATTCAGAATTTGCAATTTAACCATCATAGGATGAATATGAGCAGATCAAATATTCATATTATGAATGAAACAGCCTATACAAATTGATTTTCATAGAGCAGAAGATTACTGTAATATGCAATATCGGCAAAGGAAACAAACACCCACCTACCCCATCCCTAATAGGAGAAAAGGAAAAAAGAAGATAAGAGGGAGAAAACCCCAAGCAGAGAGAATTAGCCTTATTCAAATTGATCAAGGTATCAGAAATGTAATGATAAAGCATTTGAATTCAAATCCATATTGTTTAATTTCACAATTCTCTAATGTAACATTTTTGTTTGGAATTAGTGGAATAATATATATGATAATTTTTTGATAGGAGAAATAATATACTATGTATGGTAATGCTTAGAACAAATAACCGGAGTGCCAAAAACTTGCTTAGGACTCTAGACATAATTAACTCCATTAGACAAGTCACAGACAAACAAATTGCTTCATTAGTCAAAGAATTTTTACTTTCCAGCTAATGTTGCATATCAATTACCATCATTTAACTGTAGCAAACAAAGGCTAAAGAAATATGGCAAAACAAGCAGGGAAAAAAGCATTACTTGTCCAATCTAGTGAGTGAAGGTAGTTGACACAACAGAAGAATAGAACCATAAGTGAAAAACATAAGACATTAAACATTGGAAATTACCTTCTGATGCTGATGATTAGATTCATCACAGACCCAGCTCATTTCCAGTTCAAAAGCCTTGTCCTTTGCCTCATCGTGCACTCCATAAATACTAGATAGCAATTACCAAAAAAATCAAATTGAAGGTGCAACAGAAATTCAAATATCAAAATATAATCAGAAATACAAGTAATATAAATGCAAAAAATAATAAATAAATTTGTTAAGAAAATAGGTGAAAATACTAATAAGTTATTCTGACAAAAATAAAAAATAAAATGAAAATCCACATATATCATCAAATTATCCTTACATCTAACGAACACAATATAAGTTGTATTCAAAATAGCCAACTATAAAGTTAGTTGCTAAGATCCGTTCATGATGCATTCTTAAGGCCATAGCTATTTATCTCCACCTGTTGTCACCATATAGGGCATCCATGGCAGTTCAAGCATATGACTTTTGAGTGACAATAAATCCTTAATTAACTTGAAATAAATATTCTCTATGGTCTCTTCTACATTATGGATACATAACAGCACACATCATTGCATTTCTAACATCTATTCTTTTCTATGGGCAACCAGGTCAGAAGATCATTATCACTGGAACTCCATGCCAATTTGTTGACGTGGATGTTTGGGACTCTAACTTGTGTCATGTTCTGAAGTTGCAATCAACAGTTAAGCCTTATGTTAAAGCAGTTAAAAGGTTAAGACCTACCAATCATATCATTCAAGAGAGTAGTGTGAGTGGTAATGAGTGATTGACGAGCAACCCAGAGGCAAATCTTGATGTTTCAATAGTTGAATGTTTTGAATTAAAAATTTCACTTTTTAGATTTTTATGAATTTAAGTATTATGAGGTTCTTTTAAAATTGACAATATACTTTGAACAGTATTATATTATTCTTAAAATGTTATCAGTTTTAATTCCTATGTAACGTCCATAATTACAAATATAATGTAACCTCAAAAAACTACACAAGCTTTTATGCCAGACATCAAACTAAAGACCCTTTTGGCTCTCTTTAGCTCTAGTCTCTTATATAGAATACTTTGAACAGTATTCTATTATTCTTAAAATGTTATCAGTTTTGATTTCTATGTAACATCCATAATTTAAAATATCATGTAACCTCAAAAAACTACACAAGCGTTTACGCCAGACATCAAACTAAAGACCCTTTTGGCTCTCTTTAGCTCTAGTCTCTTATATACCTAAAGAGTACTTCCTCCACCAGCAGTTTTTTCAATTTGTTTTTTCTTTTAAGATAAAAGTCTCCACTTATTCCGGTCTTGATGCAACAAGAATTAAAATTAGAATTTGACTATAATTTACCATTTAACTCATCAACAATAGCATAAATTTTCTCTTTCTTCTATGAGCTAGCTACCAATGTCATTTATCAACATGCATTACCTAATTTATAACTCTGAACAATGCTTTTGTTATAACATAATGATGCATACTCACTGTTCAAATTTGTCATTCCTAACTTATATTTTCGCACCATAAACATGCATCCAGTTTTGCAACTAATAATTCTTTTCAATCTTCCCATAGTGATTTCAATAGTTTTACACCATTCATCAACGTTCATTTCCTAGTAAGGTATTTAATAGCTCTGATTCTTTCCATTACAACACAGTTTAAAGACCCATGCCCAAGTCTTTATTTTAGCTATTACAATCACAATTTTTGAAAATCAATAACACTAAAGACCACCCCCGTCAAGAAAATATTCTCAATTATTACCAAGACAAAAAGCAAGAAGAAAAACCACCAAAGCCACAAACTAACATCATATAATTTACAAGATAATAATTAAGTTACAAGAAAATATATATCTAACTTACATCTTGGCTACTTCAATCACCCCTTGTCGGCAGGTCATTTCAGAAAGCTTCAACTTTTCAATCTCTCTGTCAAAATATATGTTTGAACTATATCAATACTATCAAGTTAATTAAGAAGCATTTATATAAAGAAATCAGCAGATAAAAGGACTCGGGTAATCAAATATAGGTGACTTCTTTCACTTTGATTCAAAATATTAAATCTCCTATCTTTGAACTTGATACAGAAATAAATCTAAACTTACGTTTTAGCTGCCTGCCTGCCCTTTCCAATAGCAGCACCAAAGTACCTCTAAAACAAATGCCAAAACACATATTGGTCAAAAAAATCTCCAAAATAACACAAAGATAAATCTACTGTAGAAGTTATACAAGCAGATAGAATGGCAAGATGGGAAGATGTTAGATGATATAACTGTGACAAAATATTAACTTACATAGGAGACACCAGAAGGTTCAACCATATACAATTGCGGTCCATCTCTATCATAACCTCCAAGAATTACCCCACATCCAAAAGGTCTGCAGCACCACCATTTATTCTCTTCAGTTATCAAAGGGGAAGGTAAAGAAATTAAAAATAACGACAATGGTAAGTTAATTCTCATCAAATCTGAGCCACCAATATAGAGTGCATAGATGCACATAACTAGCAACCCGTTGAGCAAGTTCATTCACAGGAATTGGTTCACCGTATACACTGCCAGTCAGCAACAAAAATAGGATTAAAGTGTTATGATATTTTTGAAACATATAACATTACTCAGTTGAACTTAAGTCAGAATGCATTTAGATGCCAGTAAGAGGAAGCAATCTTGAAAAGAAGATATGAAGCAACAAGACTTATATAAATCTTCTCTATCTAAATTAATTTCGATATGAGTTTCCCAAAGTGCCAAATGAGCTTCAATCATAGAATTTAAGGCCATTTAGTCAACATTCTAACTCTTAGTATTCCAATCATTCATATACACATAATACTTTTTCCCGTCAAATTTTGGTTGATCTGCTATTTTTATTCAACTATAATATAATATTAGCATTTTCAACTTCTTTTTTGGTAAGAAAATATGATGATTGATTCCAATTGTGAAATTTACAACACACATTTCACGTGGGATGTGCTAGTGATATTGGACTAGTTAGTCCCTGGCACAATGCAAGGAGCAGCTATATATTTATCAGTATTAGTTTCCTGCTTTCTATAAAAAAACATTTCATCAGTATTAGTAATCAAAAATTTCCTCGTACATCATAGCCATCCAAATAAATCTTAGTTTAAACAAGCTCTGTACATAACAACGGATAAAATGCCATACAAAGGGCATTTTGACACACTCATCAAGCCTCTCTTATTACAAGGTATAATGTAAAGAAAACAAGCCCTTGGACATACAAATAAAATAAAGTTTGGAGAGTGTGTGTGTGTGTGTGTGTGTTTGTGCAAGAGAGAAATGCTTTAGAATATAAAATCATGGGTAGAGGCTCAAAGAAAAGGCCAACATTATATGTTAATAGATTTCTCACAATCCCACAACTAAGCATATATTTATATTTGATAGGATTGACCATATATATACATAAATTGCAGTAAGAAAGTTAATTTGCAAGTACCTTAGACTAAAAATTTTGTCCTTCAAAATTAAATATTCATGTGGTTTATTGATAAAAACAGTAAGACGAAAAATTCAGTGAAAGTCAAAACTATGTCTATATGTAGAAACAAGCACACACAAAAAGAGCAAATAGTTCAACATGCTTAAGATTTCCCTTCATTGTTGTTAAAAGCATTACTAAACAATCTCCATGAGGGCCAAGTTTTTTGGGCTAGGTGTTAGGTACTCAAAAGACATTCCAGGTAGAATTTTGAGCATCATTCATTTAAGATCTCAACTTTCTTTTTTCTTCTATTTTCTACTTCACATAATCACAATACTGATAGTTTGTTACTGCATCTGGAATAATTGTTAGAAGTTTCACTAAAAGTTAATACTGCATTACAATTGAATACCTTAGACTGCATTACCATCAAATAAATTCAAGTTAGTGTTTTGGCATATTGTTGACACGTTTGATCTTACCATCTTTTGAATGACAACTTGCTTTGATAATTAAAGGGTCAAAACATTATATATATACAAGTCTGGCACACTTTATAACCACTGCTTAGCTACAAGTGTTAGTGTCGCACCTAGCCTGGGAGAACATCATGCTTTAAAGCTATGTTTTCCATATATATGCCAAAAAACAGTGTCACCGCTTGAAACAAATTGCATAAGTAAATGATCTATGAAGCAAACCTTTCATAGTTTGTAGCTTCAGACTTAGCCCGGGCAACGATTTGTCTCCCATCTGCGGCTAACCCTGCAACAGCCTGTAGTTGGAAAAATATCAGTGTACGCCCCTAGATAAAGTTTAAAATAAATACACTGAGGCCAGGTTTACATGTAGCCTATTAAACCATCAAAAAGATATCAAACAATCTAACGCAATAGGATGCCAAACATTCATTATCAGACATCAAACTATATCAACCATTCCAAGGCAGTTTAGACGGAGAGAGAGGCGCAAGAGATCCATGATTGCTTTGACTTATACCAAAATCTGAAACTCATGAACATTCTGACACATACTCCATGAAATGCGTAAAAACTGAGTCTCAAATTATACATACTCCATGATTTGTGTAAAAACTGAGTATCAGATTCTATATAAGCAACTGACTATAACACAAAAGGAGAAAAAGAACTCCCATTCCAAAAGAAATTTCATTTAATCAACCACCACTTGTACCAAAGACGAAGAATTCCTATATTTTTTTTTTCTTTTCTTTCTTTTTTGATATAGAACTCCAAGTCTCCAGTACATCACAAAACTTATGGTAAAGTCTATGCATATTTACTCATACTAGCACTAGAAAAGCTCAATTCAAAGACATGGAGCCATGACTGTGAGTCAAAGGAGTAACTGGAAAATTTTGTTCAAGAAATTATTAATCTTACAGCTGCAAAATTGATTTTAAATAGACTAGTACAATAGTCCACCTTCCCCAAGACAAGAACTCCACAACTCCCTCTTGTCCACTAATTTCTCTGTTTATATGACCATTTAACATTACTCCCAGTCATATAAACATAACCCAAATTTTAAACCTGTATATTCTAATAAAAATCGTCTTTGAGATTAGCCTAACACCATGAGCTACCACAATGGTCATCCTTCAAAAAATTGTAGCATCATCCTCACACACAAACAAAACAGGCAGAAACTAACTAGAAATACTATGGAACTGGTGACGGAATACAAAGCTTGAAGAAATAACACAAAATATGAAATTAATTTATGAAAAGATAAAATTGAAATATCAAATCCCCAGCTCCACTTTTAGGGTTTTCAAATCTAACCAATCTATAAAACGATACAGTATATATATAATAGGAAAGTACCATGCCGGAGTGACGATGAACTGAATGGATTCTTCTATTAGAACCAGCCAACATCATTTTTGACGCTATTAGCTTCTCCACTCCCTTAAAAGCACACCCAAAATTTGTTTAATGAAAATAAAAAACAAATAAAAATTAGAAATAATAATAATAATAACAAATTATGTCTACCATAACAATCCCATCTTTGCATTTAATCCCAATCACAGTCCTGCAAGTGAAGTTTCAAAGAATCAGATTAAAAATAAATAAACAAAAAAAAAAAAAAGAAAAGGAAAGGAAATTATAGAAATCGAGAAGAGATTTATTTAGTACCCGCTGTTATCGACGGCTTTGGCAGCGTATTCGATCTGGAAAACGCGACCGTCAGGAGAGAATGTAGTGACGGACAGATCGTAGCCTGTTCCTATGCTGCTCATTCTGTCTCTTCTATTATTCTTTTTTCTTTGTGAGTAATTCGATTCTCTTCTTCACTGCGAAAGAAAGAAAAAGCAAGTTCTGCAGTATATACTGGAGTTTCTTTTTTAACAAGAAATTGGCCGCGACATTCGTTATTAAAAAAAAAATTAAGAGAAAATAAAGATAAGGGTATAATGGTATTTTAATTGCTATTTTTGCACTTTTTTTATAAGATAATAATTTCAAGACTTCTCTATTAATTATTTTCACCTTGAATGGAAGAAAATTGACGATTTTATCTCACTGTTTAAAAGAAAATACCTAATCAAACCCTACACTTCTTTCATAGTCCAATTTTTACATTGTAGAAGCAAATCTTACTATGACAATACAAAGATCTAAATATTAAGTATAAATTATTAATGAAAGGGGTTTAGTGAGTTATTATTAAAAGGTTGAGGATAAAATTATCAATTACTTCTTATTCATAAGGTATAGATGTTGTTTGCCCATATTTTGATTGACTAACAATGACAAATTTTTTTTTAAAATTAATATTCTAAATTATAGTATGATAATAAAGTGTTTGTAATGATAATTATTTTGTTAAAAAGAACAATGAATTTTTTTTTCTAATTATTTATAGAAGTTTTGTGACAATTTTCAAGAGATTTAAAAGAAAATTAAATATTATATTTATGATAATAATAATAATTTATCAAAAAAGAACTATAAAATGATTTATATATATAGATATATATATTGTTGTAAGAAAAATCAAGACAATCATAATTATGTTTATGCATCTAAAACTATTTTAAAAAATGAAAATATATTTCTTCATATATTTGAAGTGAAAGAGTAAGAAGACATACCATGGGAAGGATAGAAAAAGTAGGTTTTATATTAATTTTTATAGTTTGTTTTTATTATCTAAATAGACTTTTATGGACAACTACTAATTCTAAATATTTTTCTATATTTCAAATTCAGTGCACCGAACAAATATAAAATGATTGGTCTAAAGTTGCTTATCATATGTTGTAGGTTTTATTTCGAATTGAAAAAACAATATCAAATTAATTTCGATTTAAATTTTATCTAATTTATAAATACTGAACTAAACTATTATATTATTTAATTAAATTTTATTTAAATAAATATATTTTTATTTTTATTATTTTAATGAGTACAAAATGGTTTGTTCATATTTAATTAATATAATATTTCATAAGGACTAAATAAAATTTAAAAAAATATATTTTTTAATTTAAGGTCAATAAAATTAAAAATAATTTTTTTTTTTTATGTTCAAACTTTTAAATCAAAACTGTTAAACTGCCCCTCTAGAAATGTTTGTTGGTGCAACAAGGGTACACAACATGTGATTTGAATACCATGGTTCAATGATTAAATTGTTGTAATAGTGCAAACCCAAATACGATAATGTTGGAACAATAACTTTATTTCAAGCTCGTACACACCTCAATAAGGCATACATTTTTGACAATTATGTATTTAAAACAACCAATAATGGTGATAATAAATCGCAATTATTCTTGCAAATGTAGGTTTTTGAATTCAAAAAATTAAATTTGAAAATAACAATTTCAAAAAATCAACCATGTAATACTAAACATATGTCCTTTCAATTTGCATTTTTGCCAAAAATAAAATAAAATAAAACCAAAACAAGGTCCTTAACTAAGAGTCCGCATACGAAGCCAAATTGTGATTGCATGGCTTGGAATACATCTGTATATATCACATACATACAACAACTAATACACCTTAATTGCATCCAATATACCTGGTACAAAGGCCTCACGTATTTGCTTATTCAAGGCTAATTAGTAAGCCCATAACCATAAATTGGAAGGCATCATTGTATGTACTATTTAGGGGTATGACAACTGAGACATATGGTATGTCTCTTTATACCACACTTGCAATGTCTCAAAACCCTTTTTAGAGGGAGATTGTTAAATGCTTCAAAAGGGCCTTATTCATCAGCACTCTAAGGGCATTGCTGTGTACTCTTTCGCCCTCGGGTAGATAAAAATGTGTTACTTGCATGAATCAGTCTAGTTTATTGGTATTGTCTCGATATGTAGAGATGCTTGCTTATTCAGTGCTTGTATGCTATTATTGGCTTGAATGTTTGTGCATATTTTGGTCAATAAATTCTCAGATTATGTTGAATTACGATAATGACTTGTTTTCGCTTATTCTCTACTGTTGATATATATTTTTGTAGACAACTAATCCACTTTAGTTTATTGTATAAAAACTCGTTTAGGCTAACTTGCTAGTTAGAATGCATTAGTAAGTGCTATACGGGCATGAATCTTGACTAAGAGAAAGTTGGTCCGTGACATTTGGTATCAAAGCTCAAGGTTGTAGTGATATTGTCTACAAATACTACCTTTTCAAAAATAATTCGATTAAATGCTATCGAAAGAAAATAGGTGAGTTAGAGGAGCATCAACAAGCCTTAAAGGTGGCATAGTAGAGAAAGAGCTCATTTGATACCGAAGACTTGAAACAAACTTTGAAGTTACTAGAGTCCTTGAGTTCTTGGGTGAATATACGAGAAATGAAAACCGTTGGCTTAGCTCTGAGTCGTCTAATAGGGGACGTCTCGAAGAGTTAGAAACACAGTTTCTAAATACACAAGCAACGATATCCAAGATTGCAGAGGAGTACCGCAATGCAGTGAGAGTGTTGCGGGAACGAGTAAAGGAAGTGGACGAATCTTACTTACTCGTATCCTTGCAACTCAGTCAGGAACTGCTTCAAGCTTAGAACACATTCGGTTGAAGATATTGGAATCGAAATGCTATAGAGGGACCTGAGATGCCAAAGTGCTAGAAAATGGCATTGTTTGATATCGAACAACATTTTCAAATTGTGAAGGCAGGTTTTGAAGAGGTCAAGGTGAGCTTGGCATCCATGTATTTGTGCGGGGATTCCAAGTTGTGTTGGAGGACCCGAAATAAGAGTTAAAGAACCACCTCCTCTCCGAAAATGTGGCTACCTTGCTGGAAAATGTTTGTTTGATATCGAACAATACATTCGGAATGTGAGGGCAAGATTCCGAAGACGATGAGGTGACTCGAGCTTCTATGTATTTGTTCTAGGATGGCAGGTGGTAGTGGAAAACTTGAAATGAAAGCTAAAGTTCTTCCCTTAAAAGGTTGCATGCCTTGCTCGAAAGTAATTACATGAGTTAACTCGAAACTGAAACAGTTTATGAGTATGTAAAGAAATTTTCGAATTTAATGTTAGATATCTGAGACGTGATCGAGCAAGACTGATTGTTTTACTTGATGGAAAGTCTTCAACCTTGGGCACGAAATGAGTTACAATGACAAAGGGGTGCGAGATTCTCCATTTGCACAAGCAGGTATTGAATGATTGTTGGATTACTCATGTTTTGACTCCTAACTAAAAGGTTGTTACCCATCTCAAGAGAAAAAAGAGAACAAGAACAGGAATCCTAAAGATTGGGACTCTAATAAAGGTGGGGGAGCGACCTAGTGAGTAGAATCGAACTTCCCAAGGAAGTCACCATCATTCATAGTATGGGGAAGCCAAGAAGAAACATTATCACGTTAGTGCTACAATGGCCGTATAGAGCCATTGAATCCTTTGAAAGGGCATTGAATGCTCTGAAAGGAGCTATCCAAAAAGACAAGAAGGTCGCAAGAAAGGACATTTGTAGAATTGATACTCGCACTCATTTGTGGATGCTCTTAAAGGGGAGATCTCGAGTTTGAGTAGCGAGGGAGACAAACTTCGTGGAAATGTGCCAGCTTCAGGTTGGACCTATTAAGTAACAACCCTGAGGGACCTTAAAGGAGGGCCAGAGGGGTAAATTCTTGTCTAATGGTCGTGAGGTACCCTAGACTGTAATGGTTGTGACTCGATAGCTAGGGCAAACCTTCGAGATAGTGGGTTGTGAACGTGCCTAGGATCGAGGTTGTTGACTACAACGGTTGTGACTCGGTAGCTAGAGCGGGCCTACGAGACAATAAGTTGTGACCTCGCCTAGGACAGACGTCGTTGGGTTGTAATGGTTGTGACTCTATAAGCTAGGGCAGAACCGCATAATAATGGATTGTGATCGTGCTTAGGGCCGAGACCATTACATAAAATGGGTTATAGTGGGCATGAGGGCCACTCATAATGTTATTTTGTAATGGTTGTGATTCGGTAAGCTAAGGCGAGCTTGTGTAAAAAAAAAAACATTGTAACCGCGCTTAGGGCCGAGGCCATTACATGAAAATGGTTATAGTGGACATTCTGGCCACTTATAATGTCATTTTGCTTTCGAAGTGAAGCATTTTGGGTTAAAGCTTAAGAGGAGAGTGGTTGGGCGAAGGCGGTCAACTCTGAAAGCCTTACCCAAGAGCGAGTTAGTAAAGTAAGTGCAGATAAAGATCAACACTTGCGAAGGTCCAGTAAACCTTATTGTTTTGTAGATGGATAACTTTGCTACCATCGAGGGAAAGAACTTCTTGTTGGAGAAAGGTGCTATCCCATTCCATTTGCCGGTAGCTTGTTGATCAAGGGAGAAGATCAAAGAAAAAAGGCTCGCTATAATGCCGGCCAAAGTCAAGTAACCAACATAGGCAAAACTCGTATTCATGCTTCAATCCAAGAAGGGAATTGAGAGACAATGACCTCATTTCGTCGCAATTTCAGTCTTAGAAGAAAGAAGAGCTAACCCTGTTAGAGATTAAGAATGTCTTACTAAAATTGCTATGGTGATGCTGGAGCAATTGCCTAAAACATTGCCAAAGAAGAGTAATTGGTTACTAGACGAATCGGGTCTGAGGCAAACACACCTTCGAACACCTTCACAGAAAGACTCAACTAGAACAAATTCAATAAGAGCCGAGACAAGATACTAGTGCAGAAGTATGAGAGACTAGTCCCAATAATTGCTAGAGTAAGAAAATGCTACATTCAAGGTCAAGGATTCTAGCCTAGATGATGATGCGTCCGATCTTTCATGTTAGCAAGTTGAAGTCATAACTCGTTGACACGGAAGATTCCACGCACAATCAATCTTTAAGAGAGGAGATTAAGGAGTAAGAGTGGAAGAAGACTACTGAAGAAGTGGAGAAGATTCTAGTGAAGAGTCAAGCAACCAAGGAGAGTCAACACCAGAAATAATTCCTCGTAAAATGAAAGATCCTTGGTGAAGAAGAGATTAGTTGAGAGAGAGTTAAAGAATTGGAGCAGTTTCAACAGAAGATTGAAGACTTCAAAATAGGGTCATCGTCGAGAACGCCGATAGATTAGGTGAGGAAGGATGTAAGGGCCTTACGTATTTACTTGTCCATGGCCAATTAGTAAGCCCGTAGTCGCAAATAGGAAGGCACCATTGTATGTACTATTTAGAGATGTGACAACTAAGACATGGGGTATGTCTCCTCATACCACACTTGCAATATCTCAAAATCCTCTTTAAGCAAAGATGATTAGATGACTCAGAAAAGCCTTGTCCATCAGTACTCCGAGGGCATTGCTGTGTACTTCTCTGCCCTCGAGTAAATAGAAATGTGCTATTTGCATGAATTAGTCTAGCTTATTGGTATTGTCTCGATATGTAGAGACGCTTGCTTATTCAGTGCTTGTACGCCATTGTTAGCTTGAATGCTTGCACATATTTTGCTCAATAAAACCTCAGATTATGTCGGATTACGATAATAGCTTGTTTTCGCTTATTCTCTACTGTTGATATATATTTTTGTAAACAACTAACCCGTTTGAGTTTATTATGTGAAAACTCGTTTAGGCTGACTTGCTAGTTGAAATGTGCTAGTAAGTGCCGTACAGACGTGAATCTCAACTAAGAGAAAGTTGGCCCATAACACCTGGCGTTGCCCATTTTATTGCTTCTAAATATAACATTGTATCACTACTAATATCTTCACTTCAATATCTTATATTCCTTTTATTCAAAATTGTTACATTAAACAATAATATTTACTTAATAGATTATTAGATATTTGGTACCCATAAATTTTTTTTGAAAAAAATAGCACCATTGTGAATAATAATTTTAATTTTTTTTTGGATGTATTTATCTAGTAATGAATTTTAAAAAAATACTAAGGACATATAGTAAACTAACCTTTATAATCTCAGTCTAATTAAAATTAATGTTCTACAACCTTAGTGATTTCTAAAATTTTAAAATTTTGCAATATAACTCCTTAATATATCTATTCAACAATGTTTGACTAACAAATACTAACATCATATCTCATCAAAACTATTCTTCATAA
>JAXCLQ010006314.1:32601-47940 GCA_035584115.1 Cedrela odorata
TTACAAAATAGGGTTGACTTGATCCTATTCCTAAAAAAGAAAAAAAAAGAGTAAATTTTTTTTATTTTTTATTTTTTCTTCATTCTTGTATAATCTCCAAATATCAAAATATTCATTTAGTCACAACTTTTACAAGTACTATTTTAAATAGAAAATTTTCTGTTACTAAAATTTAATTTGTCGAAATTAAAAAATTTTATAGCTTGAAATTGTTTCAATTGGACAGAAAAATAATACTCTGAATTAAAATAAAATTAAATTGTGATTCTAATTGATTTTGATTCAAATAAGAATTAATAGAATTCCAGTGGGAATAAACATATAAACATAAAATTGACAAATTAATATTGTATCAATTAATGCCTCTCTCCAATAAATTAATTTGTTAATTCATTAAATTGATTTGATCAATATGTAATATGAAGAATTTGAAATTAAAATTATTGGATGATATAGATTTTAAATTCCATTGTTAAATAATAATATATATATATATACACACACACACACTTGTTTCTTGATAGGTGGTTTTTGGCTTTCAATAACTATTAGGTGAGGAGTTTGATTTCATTTCTATTCAAGAAAATGTATTAGGTCTAGCCTAACTAGGTTGAGGCATCAATAACTGTTAGGTGAGGTTTTATGAGTTTGATGAGAATATGATTACCTACGAAAATCTGTAATTTGATTATAGTTTTTTCATTGAGGGTGTATGGGATATAATTAATATAGTGGGAGGACTATTTAATTTGAAGTCTATAACTAAATAGTCTGATATTTATTGTAATATATTCTGATGTATTTCCATTTTCTGCAGATCTCTTTTCTAGTAGGAGAATAATAAGTAACCCTCTTTTTAAAATTCTTGACACCTATAGGCTTACCAGACCTAACTTTAAGGTCTGGTATCGAAATTTAAGAATTGTTCTAAATTTTGAATGAATTGGCTATATCCTTCAGGGGCTTACACCCAATTCCTTTTCTAATAAGACTTTACCATAGAAGAAGGAGACCTTCCAGAAATGAAAGAATAATAATCTCAAAATTAGATTGTATATGCTGGCTTTTATGAGTGATGACTTGTAGACTCAATATGAGGACATGTAGGATACCTCAACGATTTATCTATCTTTGGTGGACATGTTTGGGGAGAGTTTTAATTCCAGTTGATGCGAATTGTCTACTACTTTGTTCGGAATGAAGCTTAATCCGAGAGTGCCTCCAAAGTCTCATTTTATAAAGATGATAAACCTCATATGTCAGCTGGCCTTTTAGGGTTTTCTATGGACTTCGAATTATAGACAGATTTGATCCTTCAGTCACTCTTGTCTAGCTTTGACTAGTTTGTTACCAATTATCACATGAATAAACTGAACCATACTTTTCTTGAACTTATGAATGAAATTGTTTCATTTCATAAGAATTTCTAAGGTTAAAAGGAAAGAGACCGTTCTTGCCGTGGACCGCTCTTGTTGTGGTGTCTTATGGTAAGACGTCAAAGTTGAAAGGCAAGAAGTTAGCCAAGGTTAAACCTAAAGGAGGATTCTCCAAGAAGAAGAAGGGCAAGGCAAATGAGTTGCCAATAGTCAAGCCAATTATGAGTATCATCATTGTAAGAAGCTTGAACATTAGAAGAGAAACTATCCTCTTTACATAGAGAGTCTGAGATAGAAGAAGGCATAAGTTATGCTTCTTGTCATGTATAAAAATTGAATTAAGTGTTATTTCATATTTGAATAGCTAGATAATTGATTCAGCTGCCACTTCTCATATTTGTATGTCATTATAGAACCTTCATAGTAAACAGTTACTGGAGGAGAGTGTAGCAACACTTAAGATGGTAAATGGAGTAATAGTTGCTACCACTCACTCAGGGGCTTGTAGCATTGTTCTGCCTTCGATCATGTTTTTGTATTGTACAAAACTTTGTATTTTGATACTGCCAATAGAAACATTTTATCTATCCATCAAATGTGTAAATAGGGTTACACTTTTATGTTTGATTAATGTAAATGTTGTATTTATTTGAGAAATAAATTGATTGGTACTGGTTTGACTGTAAATGGTTTATATATTCTTAAAACTAATGAAATTAACATGACTAATACTATTAATAAGAAACAATCGAGAAATAAAATTAATTCAAAACTTATCTGGCATCATAAATTATTTCATATTAGAGATAAAAGGATTATGAAGATGGATAGTGATGGATTGATAGGTCCATTGAGTTCTGAACCATACCAAACTTGTGAATCATGTTTTCAAGGAAAGATAACCAAATCACCTTTTGTTGGACAAGGGAATAGAGTCAATGAAGTTCTTAAATTGATAAATACTGATGTATATGGGCTATTTAGTGAAATGGCCAGAGGAGGTTTCTCATACTTCATAATTTTTACTGATAATCATTTACAGTATGATTATGTATACTTATTAAAGTACAAATCTGAATCTTTTGAAAAGTTCAAAGAATTCAGAGCTGAAGTAGAGAAACAAATAGAAAATAGTATAAAGATTCTACGATCTAATCGTAGAGGTGAATACTTAAGTACTGAATTTCTCTAATTTCTTAAAATTAATAGTATACTTTCTTAGCTTACATCTCCTTATACACCGCAGTATAATGGTGTATCAGAAAATAGGAATTATACTTTATTAGATATAGCATGATTCATGATAAGCTTCACTACTTACATACATATCTTTGAAGATATGTTCTATTTACTATAATATACATCTTGAACAAGACTCCATCGAAAGAAGTTCCCAAGACACCGTATGAGATATGGTATGGGAAACTTTCAAGCTTCAATTATTTGAAGCCTAGGGGATATTCAACTTATGTTAAAATAGTTAACACTGGGAAGATGGATGTTAAGTTTGAAAAAGGTCAATTCATAGGATATCCTAAAGACAATTTAGGATATTATTTATACTTTTATGCTGATCAAAAAATTTTGATTAGTAGACACGCATAGTTTCTCTAGAATCAGTTCATTGAGGATAGTAGTGTAAGTAGAAAGATTGAGCTTTCAGAAGAGTCTAGAAAGCTTGATGATAATCAACCTTAAATGGATGAGCCTATTGATGGAGATGAACCAGTTCATATTGATAAATCAGTTCGATCTGATCCTCAGTCTTCTATAGACCAAACTCTTCGTAAATCTACTAGGGTATCTTGGCCTCCTCGAAGATATTATTTTCTTTCTGAAAATGATTTTGAATTATTTATGATAGGAGAAGATATATAGAGGGAAGATCCTAAAACCTATGAAAAAAAAAATATTAGATATTGATTTTGGAAGATGGCTTGAAGCTATGAAATCCAAAATAGAATTCATGTATACTAATTAGGTATGGTTAATTGTTGATCTACCAGAATAAGTTGTTCCTATCGGTTATAAATGGGTTCACAAATGAAAATTTAGTAAAGATGGAAAAGTAGAAACTTTCAAGGCTAGGTTGGAGGCAAAGGGTTATAATAAAAAATAAGGTATTGATTTTGATGAAATATTTTTGCCAGTAACCATGCTAAAGTCCATTCGGATATTACTTGTTATTGCTGCTTATTATGACTATGAGATATGGCAGATGGATGTGAAGACAACCTTCCTTAATAGTTTCATTGAGGAGACCATATACATGTAATAGCCCATTGAGTTTGTTGTATCTTGTGATAATTATAAGGTATATAAGTTGCATAGATCCATTTATGGATTAAAGCAAACTTCTAGAAGCTAGAACATATGACTCGATAATGCAGTCAAATTGTTTGGCTTCATTAATAATAATGATGAACCATATGTCTACATAAAAGAAAATAACAATGCCATCACATTCCTTGTATTGTATGTAGATGACATACTACTCATAGGAAATAATATAGGCATGTTATTTGAGGTTAAATTTTGGTTATCTATTGTTTTCTCCGTGAAAGATCTCGCTTCATTTTGGGTATTCATGTCTACAAAGATAGAACGAAACGAATGATAGGTCTTTCTTAAAATCTGTACATAGATAAAGTACTAAAGAAGTTTAGTATGGATAGCTTTAAGAAGGGTTTCTTACACTGCAATCATAGCATCTATCTCTCTCGAGAAATAAGACCTAAGATTGAAGTTGAGCGCGAGCGTATTAGAAAATTCCTTATGCTTCAACTATAGGTAATCTTATGTATGCTATGCTATATATTAGACCTGATATAGCGTATGCTATGAGTATATTGATATTAGACTAATCTATGAGAACATTGGACTATGGTAAAACGAATCCTTAAGTACTTGAAAAGAACTAAGGAATTAGTATTGACTTATGGAGGTAGTAAGCTAAAACTCGAGAGTTACGCTAATTATGATTTCCAATTAGATGTAGATGATAGAAAGTTTATTTCTGCATTTGTCTTCATTTGTAATAGAAGTGTTATCTATTGGAAGAGTTCCAAACAAACTATCACAACTGACTTTACAACAAAATCTGAATATGTCGCTGCTTTTGAGGCTGCGAAAGAGGCTGTCTGGATCTATAAGTTCGTTACAGAACTCGAAGTCGTTCTTTCTATAATTGAGCCAATAACTTTGTACTGTGATAATAATAAAGTAATAGCTCAAGCTAAGGAACCGAGGTCTCACCAGAACTCTAAACATATTTAGAGGAAATACCATTTGATTAGAGAGTTTATATCAAATAAACAGATACTAATGTAGAAAACCCTGTCCACGGATAACGTGACAAACCCACTGACTAAACTGTTGACATAGCAGTAACTAGATCACCTTCTAAAGAGGATAGGCATAAGATACCATAGTAATTGGCTTTAGTACAAGTGAGAGTTTGTTGCAAATATGTCCTAGAACCAATTATGTTATATGATTTTGGAATATCATTCCATTATATATATAATTATATAATTAATTGTAAATTAGTTTACGATTAATAAAATGGCTTTGATATCATTTTGCATATTCAGTTATGAATTTATATTGTATATAAAATGTAGAATGAGATCCCGTGATGTATTATGATGTCAAAACTCTATCTGCAAAGAGTTGTAGAAATAAGTACGGAGTCTATGATTTAAATACATCTTAATCTGTTCCTGGTTGAGGTAATGTCATATAAGAATATGACATTGCATGACTGGCACATTTGATGCTACCAAGGATTAATATTGGATATTAATAATTGAGTAATGATTCTCATGCCACAAAAGTATAAACATGGGTAATACGTTTGAAAACGTGTTACTGAACATGACCAAATGTGACGAATCACATGGGTGATTATTCACAGTCATTGATACGTTACACAGCCGTATTAGTGTACCGCTAGTCCTTGAACCTAAGGTGTCATGACTGCCCTCTGCATTGAGGCACATCGTTTACTTGTGTATATCGCATCGAGCTAGCCACTCTTCGTGAAAAAAGCTTGTTGACAATGTGTTTAAGTGTATAAGAACATGTGATAGCAAAGATGGAATCTGTTGGCTCAGATGTTAAAGCTTGATATCCTAAGTGGAACTGTCATACATGAGAATAAAGTCTTTGGGCAAAGCAAATATATTCGAAAATTTGTTTTGAAGATATATGAATCCTATTTATGATTGAGGTTCTGATCCTATGATTGAGTTAGGGGTTTGACAATTCCATGACCCACACTCGATTGGGAGTCGACAGTAGAGTGACTTTACTACATGCACGTACGATTATATGGGTTTATCTGATATTCATTCATTTGTGTCTAGGGATCATGACATCTTACTAGAGGTCACTCATGATTATTAGGAACTTTGGCTACAAAGAGTTGTACTAAAAATATACGAAAGAATTCATATCTACCCATATCCAGCTCATAATGAACCCAATGGGTCATACACATTAGTTGGTTACTTGATGATGATAGTAATTGCTATTGTACAATAATTATTAATTAGTTAATAATATTGTTTCGATACTTTGATCGAATAGCAATTTTATTCTTTATTGTAAAGAATAATTTTTCCAGTTAGGGCACTCTTGCATTCGTATGATGGAAAATATTTTAATTAATTGTAATATAACGTAAATATGATTTACAGATATTTTTATATTGATATATAGATATAATATTTTAATATTTATTAAAGTAATAATAAAATAATAAATATCAAATTGTAATGATTATATTATATATATATATTAAAGTAATAATATAATTAGATATTTATATAATGAATACATATATATATTATTAATGTAATAATTTGATATATGTATTACACTCTCTTTCTTAATATATATATATATATATATATTAATACATTGATTGGATTGGTTTTGATTTAGCCCACCGATGATTGCATGACACATGGATTGCCTTAATTCAATTAAGGAATTAAAAGGCAAGTGGTCATATACGTCAACGAAGAAGACTTCAAATTGGATTTGATAAAGTAAGACTTAAGAGTTAAGTCTTGATATTATATGATGTTAATTTTCTCTTTGTCATTCCCGTGAGCTTCATTCTTCAAAAGAGTGGTGTGGATGCTTAGTTTTGAAATAAGAGCAAAAAGGAAATAGAAATTAGAGAGAGAAAACTTTAGTTCAGCATAGTGAAGATAAAACCCATAGCTTGAAGATCCCATAACGAAACCAAAACTATCGTCGCCAACTTGACTTATGGATACACTTAAGGCAGATGTGTAGATCGATTTGCTATTCTGGATTGCAAATCAAAGAAGTACGACTTCTTAACTTTGCATTTATATTTGAAAATGTTTTAAATCCCAAAATACGCATGTGTATTTGTCTATATCCCTTGGGAGCCTTTCCATACGTCCGTGAGACGAGCGTGGCTTCCTTATAGTGGTCATGCTCCCGGAAACCCATCCCGTGAGTTGTGCTTCTGCTGCAAATCCCTGCAGATCCAAATTAACATTCAGTTTGACTTCAAGGTAACTAATAACGAGACAGAGTATAAGGCATTGATTGTAGCGATCAATCTGGTTCAAATGTTAGGGGTCATGTAACACCCGCAATTGTTGTAGAACTCATAACCTTGAAATTATTTAAATACATTATATTCGTATTCATAATATATCTGTGGCATATTATTATGGATGTAAGAGAATTTAATCATACTTTGTTGACATGAAATTAAGGCATATGATGTAATATATCTATTAAAATGATTTTACAAGGGCATTTTTGTAAACTTGGAGGATATAGTAGCCTTGAAGGGTAAAATTAGAATTTTATTGTTAACAATGTTATTTTTGAAATTTTAATTTTTGGATAAGAAAATAATTAAGTGGATATTCATTCTTTCTACAATTCACTACAAAATCTCAACCATCCATTTGCCTTAATCTCATCCATCCACTTAGTACATTCTTAGACATATTTTATAATTTTAGATAAGGATGAATATAAGTCAAGTTTAGTGAAAATTAAGTGGCAAAAAGAGACCATTAGATTTGGTGAAATTAATCCAAGCCATCCATGTGTCTAATTAATTTAAAATTAGCTAATTTAACATTTTCAAATATACAAAATGAGAGGAAGGAATTCATTCACGTGAAAGTGGAAAAAAAAAAGAGAGAAACCGTAAGGAGAAGAGAATGAAAGAAAAGAAAAAGAGAAAGAAAAGAAAGAAAAAAAAAAGAAGGAAAAAAATGGGAGAAAAATGATTAAAAAAAAGTCAATTTGGTAAATTTTCTTAATTGTACTTATTTGAAATTTTACTATATTATTATAAATTTCTATAATTAGTGTTAAATTGTAATTCAGGGAATTGTTAAAATTTATATAATTAGTGTTAAATTGTAATTTAAGGAATTTTTAGAATTTATATAATTAGTGTTAAATTGTAATTTAGGGAAATGTTAGAATTTATACAATTAGTGTTAAATTATAATTTAGGGAATTAGATATGGATGATGTTTAACATGTGTATATAATAGTTTAAATTAGTGAAGAATTTGAAGTGGAAGAGAAAAGTGAAAGAAGATTATTATGTTATATATATATATATATATATTATATTATTAGTGATGAAATTCAAATGATATGTTGTTGAATTGATATTAAATCTTGGTAAAAATTAGATTAGTTGCAATTTTCGATAGGTCGAATTTGTGTGAAATGATTGAGAGTGCTTAGTATCTTATTTTATGGTCATTTCGTAAAGATATTAAAGTAGTTAAATTCTAAAAAATTTTGGAACTTGATGATGTCCGGTGTTGTCGGAAAAAAAAAAATAATTGGTGAAAAACAATAATATTTGAATAGTTTCAAAAATTTTCAGCCAAGAATGTGTTCTGAAAAATTTTGTGATATATATATATATATATATATAATATTAGAATTGAGTGAATTTAGTGATAGAAGTATTTTGGGAGTTAATGAAGTAGTGTAATTGATGAGAAATAGAAAAATGTCAATTTTTGAAAAATACGGATGTTGTATGGATATAGTGGCGAATATGAACATAGAACTAAAATAAATTATGTTGATTTGATTTTAGGTACACTGAATTGATTTAGAAACATACTCGAGGAAAGTCAGAAATAGAAGAAAGTAAATTGTGCATACATTTTACTATTTTTGAAATTATGTATATTGAGTATGTTTTAATATTTGAATGAGAAATTGTGAATTTTCAATGTTTTATATGTTGATATTGAATTTATGAAATGAATATAAAAAATGTTGTCGATGTATGAAATTTATGAATGAAAATGCATTTTTATGGCTCAAGTCATTAGTTAATATCTATTATGCTTTAGCTGAGTCATATGTTAAATGAAAGACTTGTGAGTTAGTAAGAATTCTATTTAACGCACAATATGCGTTTCTATTATATTGAAATGAAAAAGTCTGCTATATGCAAAACACGTAATTACGTTTTGGATCTGATCATCGTGGATGCAGGTGACACTAACTGATTGAGCCATTTGAAATTTTTTGTAATATGAATTGATTTCTATGCAAATAAACACTAAAGTATGAAATGACCAACTCATCGTAACCAAGCTTAATACGTACCCTTCTTGGATGGACAAAATAAAGTTTTATTATCCAAAAAGGAAAACTCTCAGAAGATAAAGATGAGACGAGAAAGCTTAAAATAGGTATACAAGGTACATTATTATCGATGGAGAGCTGTACAAATGAGGATTCAGTATTCCCTATCTAAGGTGTTTGAGACTTAATGAAGCTACACGAGTTTTAGAAGAAATCCATCATAGAGCATGTAAAGGCCATAGGGGAGTATGTTCTCTAACACACAAAGTTCTAAGGTAAGGTAACTATTAGCTCACTCTCTTAAAAAATGTAACTTAGGTTGTAAAAACTTATCATGAATATCAGATACGTGGTGATATATTGAGATAACCCCTTAAGAAATTAACTTCTTTGTCAAGCTCATAGCCATTTACTCAATAAGGACTAGATCTTATTGTCTCAATGTCTACTGTTTGAGCTAATACAAAGTACGCAGTAGTGGCCATCGACTACTTCACTAAATGGGTAGAAGTCAAGCCATTGGTCAGCATCATTAAAAAGAAAATCATGACCTTCGTCAAGCAAATTATCATCTTTTGGTTCAGGATACCTCAAGTGTTGATAGTAGACAACGAAAAGTAGTTTTACAACTTGAAGTTTAGAAATTTCGGCTCAAACTTTTCAATCGACCTCAAATTTGTGATACCTACCCATTCGAAGACTAATAGGTAGGTAGAAGCTCAAATAAGGTGATCAAGAAAAATACTAAAAAAGAAGCTCAGGAAATACAAGAGTGCTTAGATTGATAAGCTTTCAAATGTACTTTAAGCTTATAAGACAACCTCAAAAGTGACCAAGGCATACCTCATAGCTTTTGAGTGTGAAGCAATAATTCCAATCAAGGTCGACTTGTTAACTTTCTAAATTAGCAACTACAATGAAATAGAGAACAATTAAAATATACGTTTGAAACTAGATCTGTTTGAAGAGAAGAAAGATCAGGTGATGATAACGACAACAGCCTATCAGCAAAGGGTAGTCAGGCATTATAACAAAAACGTCTGATGCCGTACCTTCTAAATTTAAGACATGGTCTTGAGATAGGTTACCCTGAACACTAAAGCACTAAGAAAAAGCGTTCTTGAGGCTAACTAGGAAAAGCCTTATAAGGTTACTCAAATTCTAAGACCTAGATTATACAAGTTAAAGTCTCCTAATTGAAATAGGGTTAAGAAGCCATGAAATACAGAATGGCTTAAGTTGTATTAACCCTAAGAATTATCTAAGACTTGTAAAAACTTTTGCTCTAAACGTAATACAATGATCTCATTTGTATACAATTTTCTAACGTTTACAAGATTCTTGATGATAAGAACACACTAATGATGAAGCGGTCCTTAAAGTACAAAGAAAAAGAATCTCATTCATCTTGGGGTAATATCATTCATATCTTGAATAAGTTCTGAGCCTGATCTCTGAACGTACAAGAGTAAAATGATTTCTAGATGATTACGTCTCATTTATCTCGGGTAATATCATCTATAGGTCAAATAAGTCACGAGTCTAATCTCAAGACATACAAGAGTAAAATGGTTCCCAAATGACCATGTCTCATTCATCTCAGAGTAATATTATCTATGGCTCGAATAAATCATGAGCCTGATCTCAAAACGTATAAGAATAAAATGGTTCCTAGATGACCACGTCTCATTCATATCGAGGTAATACCATACATAGCTCGAATAAGTCATGATCATGTTCTTAGGATGTACAAGAGTAAAATGGTTCCTAAATGATTATTCGTCTCAAAATAACATTGTCTAAAACTCGAATATTATCCAAGACATCGAAGGGTTTAATAGTTCCCAAACAACTACGTTTTATAGTTTCATGTTAGGGTAATAATATCCAAGATCTATATAAGCCTTGAGCTTGGAACGTGTTATGGTATATATTGTTCTTGTATGAAGATGTTCAGAAAACTAACTTATAGGGCTCTTGGGTTAGGTTTTTCAAGTTATTTATACTAATAAAAATTATTCTAAGTTATGTATCACGTTAATTATGAAGGACTGACTTGTAAAACTCAAGTTTTACGTTTTAAGTTCTCAGTCCAAATCAGATCTTTTAGGTCATCTATTTGCATTAACTAAAATTTTTATAAGTTATGTAAAGACACTGTGTATGAAAGAAAACTACTAAGTGAAGATACAAGAAGATCAACATGAGTTATCAAAAAACAAATGTTCAAATTAATGAATTGTACTTTCAATTACATTTATTCTCAAGAAAAAAAGTAAAGTACAAGTATTCATTCATCTTCTTTATCAACCTAGTTGTTGGTTGGATTAGAAGGAGCAACCTTTGGGATATTAGGGGGGACTTCAGAAAGGACATTATCATATAAGTCTTTATTAAGGGACGAAGGCTCATATTCCAAAGCCTCATACAGTCACTTCAGGTCAAGGTTTGGGTACCAACCTTGAAAAGTTTTGCAGGTCAAATTAATTCATTTATTGACCCCCATCTGCAATGGTAGCCTCAGTTATCCCCTCAGCTTCTTCCAATTTGGTAGCCAGAAATGTGAACCTTTTTCTTTCAACTTCCAAACCTAGCTCAAATCCCCTACATTTCCCCTCAAATTCTAGCCAAAGCCTCTGACACTCTGCCTTGCACTCATTCATATCAAATTCAAGAGTGTTGATCCTTTTCTTTGATTTTGCCTAAGTGGATTAAGTGGTTGCAACCTTGACTTGAAGCTCTTTCATTTCCTAAGCCCAATTTTCCTTCTCAACTTTAAACTAAGTCTGCTCAATGGCTAGCTGCTTTATGGTCATTTTAGTTTTGTCGATCAATAAGGCATTTTTCCTCTCTTTCATACCCGAAGCATCCCTCTCAACGAAGCCTCAGTACACAGTCACAACATGCTGGACTTAAGAAAATTATAAGAAGAAATTAGATATTAGACAAAGGGGAAGGAAATCATCATCATATGAATGAAACATTTGCTAACTTACAAGACAAAGCCATTTTTGTATATAATCTAAAATTTCACAGAGCTCAGCAGAAGAAAGTTTCTCAGAGTACTTAGAAGGAATGCAAACCACCTGCTCGTTAATGGCAAAGATAAGGTGGCCATAGAACTCCCTTTTTTCCTCAGAGAGATTCTCGACAATGAGATAAAGGAAGGCTCAAGCGGAGCTACTCTCACCAGTCTTCTTAACCTGTGATCATTTTTTCTTCCTTTATTGCTCCTCATTCGCGTCTACATTTTTCCTCTTGTGCTTCCCTTTTTTCAATGTGGGGTCGGAAGAAGGTGGCACATTGCTTTTAATCATAATTCCCTTATGAAAATGAGGAGAAATGCCTATGGGGATAAAAGTCCTAGCTTTGGTCTTAGGGGCAGAAGTCCTAGTCTTCGAGATCTTGAGAACCCTTTCAACCTTCTTGTCATGAGCAAACTTTTTCATGGCATTCAAAGATCCATTCTACAAGAAATCGGACAAAGATCAATTACCATAACCTAATATTAAAATAAAAAAAGTAGGCTACTTACCAACTTGGGCCTTTTTCGAAGTCAAGTGGCCCTTCGATACACAAAAATCCACAAGATGTGAAAAGAGCAAGTCGAGATCAAAAAGAAGGGACCTTTGGTTGGATACTGAGGACCTAGTCATCTTAACCATCCCTAAATTCTGAGCTGAGAACTCAAGCTCATCAATCCAGATGATTGTGTCCCCAAACAATCTAGGCACTTAGACAGTATTGTTAGAAATTTAATTACTACTAATAAAAAATTATTTATTCTTCTAATCCTTATTGTAAAATGGATTACCTGTGATAGGATTGCATTTTTCAAGTCAAATCTAGAGATAGTACCACCCTAGATTTTTCATTAGGTTTCTTTTTAACAAGTACATATACTTAATCTCTTCGATTATGGGAGCTAAATATAAGATCTTGCTCTAAAGAACATACAGACCTGACATCATTTTTCAATTATTAAGGTTCAGTTTGTGGGAAAAAATCCTAAAAGATTCAAAAATCTCAACAAAATTATCTCAAAGGAGAAGTCTAACACCTAGGTGAAACAATTCCTCGTTAAAAGAAATTTCACCATCAAATGGACAACCAAGAAGCTATTCAATAACCATCTCAATAATAAAGATTCAAAATAGTAAAGAAGTTGGGGAAATGTGAAGGCTTACCAGTTATCGTTGAGGTAAAATGATAGTTTAAATGAAGAATAGTTATTTGGCACTTGTAGAAAAACCTTGTTCTTAGCAAGATTGTCTACAATGAGAAAAAGATTACAGTCCAAAATGAAGATAGAACTAAAGTTGAATACAAAGTTTGTAATATTTTTTGTTCTGAATTAATCGTTACCGTCCTCAATGATGTTAATAATAAATGAATTAAACTTGGTACTCAATTTCTTTACCTTAGTGTTGCTTCTGTTGCAATTGTCAATAAAATTTTAAAAAGGTTTTGAGATGAAGAAAATGTAAATAAGGGCAATAAGAGGCGAGTAAGGGGAATTTATAAAAGCAAGAAACCCCAATCCCAACCATTAATATGGCGATGTGACAAAAGGCTGAGATAAAGCCATGTCAGATAAAAGATCAAAGAGATGATCATTGAAATTTGAAAAATGAAATGGCTATGATAAGGACAGAGGTGATTTTTAAGACCTGAAACATTTTCTCCTCGTGGTCCACTAGAAGGAAGACACGTGAATGAAAATTTACGAGATTCGAGTCAGCATTTAAAGGGGGATGTATGAGATAGTTAAAATCAAAACCTTAAGTTTTTGTTAAAAATTAATTTTTGACTAAAAACTTGGGGCTTAATGTTTGGAAAAATGTCTGGAGCACAGCCCAATGGGCCTTGGTTCATTGGGTAAAACACAAGGCCTTAGCCACTAGCAAAAGTCTCACAATAAACATATAGAATCTGAGGCTATCTTAGTCAGAGAGCTATCGACCATGACGTGACAGGGATTTTGGGTTCAACGTGACCTAAGACTTTTTAAGCCAATCAAAGGTCTTGGATTTAGACATGGAAACCCGAGACCTCCTTTTTTAATAAAGGTCTTAGGTATAATATGACATCGAGTAAGTCATCAAAACTCGATATCATTCATATTGAAGAAGAAGGTCTCAGATAAAGTATAAAGATTTTCGAGATCTCTCATCAGCAGTTATTTTTGACAGTCATGAAATTCAAATTTTTTGAATTTTTCCAAAATAAGAAAGGATTTCTAGCCAAGTTGTGTATTTTGTAAATATGGCTCAAAATCTATTGATTCCCGAAATATCAATATGTTTAGAATTATGATTTTTTAATTTCTTAGAATTTTAACGAACTTGAGAGACGTTATGGTAGTAGGATAAAACAGTTTATATAAGGTAAACATAAGACAATCAAGTACTCATGGTATGATACAATAAGACACAATATAACATGTAGAGAAATAGATCAAGGACTGAATGCTCTCAAACACGTACAAAAATAAAATTCTAATTTAAATATAGGAAGATTTTCGTCAAACAACTGGCTTTACCCTTAATATTTTTTATAATTTCAGGTGATAAGAATAAAGCAAAAAAAAAAAACATTTCTAATGCATAAAATTTTAAGGAGAATTTTACTACACTAACATAAACTGTATTAAAATTTTAAGGAGAATTTTACTGGACCAACATAATCTATCATTTTGTTCTATTATAATAATTTGTGATTGTTGTTGCATTAAACTCATCAAGACGAGGCTTTAAAAAATTATAAAATTATCATATGCTTTTCACGCCCCTAAAATATAATTTTTGAGAATTGTTTGCTGCTATTAATATGCTCACGTATACTTTGCAATGGCAATCACGTTTTCTGTGTTTGAATTGTATTAATCCACCATTAACTTCATCAAAAACCAGTGATTGTGTTATACTAGGTGAAGGTCATTGTGTTCATTTTGTCAGAACAAGTAATATTGACATTCACCTCCTCAGACACAGCAAAAAATATCTTAACAGAGTTTTTTTCAATTTGAATATTCTAACAGCGACTCGTATGTTGCAGTTGCATGGTTGATTTTTGAATTTATGATTTTCCACTAATGATTGTTGGGATAATATTTTTTCGATCTTGAGTACTTGTACTTTTGTACGAATGTGTGTTGGTTTTTCTCCCCATCACTTTCAATTACAAAGAAATAAAAAAAATAAACAAACAAACAATAAAGGAATACAGGCACTTGATTTAATAGGGTGTGTAAAAAATAAAAAATTAATTAGACAAGGAAAAATTGAAATTTCAACTAACAATTTGAGGCATTGAAAAAAAAAAGACGAATGAAATT
>JAXCLQ010006333.1:0-47926 GCA_035584115.1 Cedrela odorata
TCTTGAACTTAATTTAGTAATATTATTTGGCCCAAATTATAATAATATAAATATTTTAATATTGACCCCACACTTTTCATAGTTATAATTTCTTGCTAACTTCCTAGAAATTTTGCTTTTTAACCCCATGGTTTTAAAATCCTTTCAATCTAGTCCTTACATCACTATAATTATCTTGAAAATACAAGAAAAATCAAATCAAATATTTAGGTCTAAATATGTATCTATGACATTTTATTACCTAAGTGCCAATTTATCTATACGTGTGTATTAAAACAAACTTTCTCGAATCCTAATGCATCCAAATACTTCACTAATAATGGCATAATTATGTAAAATTTTGTGAGTTCTACAAAAGGTGCGTGGATTAGTAAACTTCCCAAGATTCTTTAGGTGTACTAAGTCACGTCCAAGGTCGCCACAACAGAAACTCCTTATAGCTTAGCTTTTGGATGTAAGGTGATCATTTTGATAGAAGTCAGCATACCGACTTTCCGGGTCAACAATTATAACGAGGTATTCAATGATGAAAGCTTACGCTTAGAGTTAGAATTGTTGGAAGAAAAAATGGAGCTGGCTATGATAAAGACTGTAGCTTACCAGTAAAGGGTAGTGAGATATTACAACCAAAAAGTTTGGCACCACTCTTTTCAACTTGGAGATTGGGTCCTGAGACAAGTGATCCTGAACACCAAGGTTCCAAGAGAAAGCGTTCTAGGTGTAAACTGGGAATGACCTTACAAAGTCATTCAAGTCCTCAGACTTGGAGTCTATAAGCTGGAATCCCCCAATGGAAACCGAGTCCGAAAACCCTGGAATGTTGAACGCTTGAAAGATATTTTTTCAACTCTAAAAATGGCCTACAAATAAAAGTCCAAGACAATATCTAGAAGTCTCTGAGTAATCTCCTCCCGAGACCCGAGTATAGGTGACATGGTTCCCAGACGTCGGCTTATTATTTGCCCCGAGGTAATAATATTCTCAGCTCAAACAAGCCTTAAGTATTGGCTTAGAGAGCATAAGAGCATAAAAGCATAACAGGTTCTCGGGCGACTACCTGAAAACGTCTCGGAATAATCTCCTCTCAAAGCCTAAACATGGGTAATACGGTTCCTAGATGTCAACTTACCAATTTGTCTCGAGGTAATAATATTCTCAGCTCAAATAAGCCATGAGTATTAGCTCAAAGAGCATAAGAGCAGAAGAGGTTCTTAGGCGACTACCTAAAAACGCCTCAAGGTAATCTCCTTCTAAAGCCCTAGTATGAGTGATATGGTTCCCAGATGTTAGCTTATTATTTACCCCGAAGTAATAATATCCACAGTTCAAACAAGTCCCGAGTGTGGTCTTAGAGAGCATAAGAGCAGGAGAGGTTCTTAGGCGACTACCTTAAAATGTCTTGGGGTAATCTCCTCCCGAAGCCTAGACATAGGTGACACGATTCTCAGACGTCAACTTACCAATTTGTCTCAAGGTAATAATATCCTTAACTCAAACAAGCCCTGAGTACTAGCTCAGAGAGCATAAGAGCAAAAGCGATTCTCGGGCGACTACTTGAAGTAATAATATCCTCAGTTTTAAATAAGCCCCAAGTGTGGTCTCGGAGAGCATAAGAGCAGAAGAGGTTTTTGGGGGACTATCTAAAAACGTCTCGGGGTAATTTATTCCCGAAGCCTAAATACGGGTGACATGGTTCCTAGACGTCAACTTACCAATTTTTCTCAAAGTAAAATTATCTTTAGCTCAAACATGCTCTGAGCACGGTCTTAGAGAGTATAAAAGCAAATGAGGTTCTCGGATGACTACATTCAGATGTCTCAGGGTAATCTCCTCCGGAAGTTCAAGTATGGGTGACACAGTTCCTAGACTTTAACTTATTATTCGGCCCAAGACAACAGTATCCCTAGTTCAAACAAGCCTTGTGCTTGGTCTAGGGATATACCAAAGTCAGAAAGGCTCTCAAATAACTAAAACAAAATATCTCAGGAAATCTTCACCCCAAAATTCAAACAGTAAACGATACAGTTCCCAAACAATCATTCCGTACCTACCTCCACAAAGTCTCGGACACAATTTCATGATATATAAACTTCAAAAAGGTTCTCGGAAGGTATCGAAAAATCCAACAAACCACCTCTAGAGCCTCAGATGGTCAACCTATAGTGGCAAGACGAGTATACCTTAGATAAAATATCAAGCATATAATTAAAACTTGTGGGAAACCACTAGTGAAAGAAGCGTAGTTCTACCACATTGAGGAATGAAGTTAATACATAAAGGATGGTCAGCTTTAGATGTCAGTTTGCCAAGTCAATGTTAGCAAATAATGCAAGTTCGTAAGATAAACAAGGACTACAAAGAGCTAATCATTGAAAATAAAAGAGAGCAAAGCCAAAGGAAAAGAGAAGATCGGGAGTTTCAAATGAAATTTTCATTAATCAACAAAAGTATTACATTTAAAAAAAAAAAGAAAGAAAAAACTAAACTAAAAACTAAACTATTTCAACAGTAAAAAACTGAACTAAAAACTAAATTATTTCAACAGTTTAGTTGGTTGAAGGATCAGTTGGAGGAGTCATTGAGTCAGCAGGAGGAGTCGTCAGGTCAGCACTAGGGGCCTCGGGATTGACCATAGGAAAAAGAAGAACTTTTATCTCCTCAACAGAAAAGACCTCCACAAGGTCAGTCGCAACAACAAGGGCTCAGCACAGAGACCGGTAGCAGACTTCGTTAGAGCTACGTACATAGTCTTAAAATTAAGGTCTTCCACCCCTTCAAAAAGCACCCCACCAAATCCCTCTCCTCCTTGCATTGGAGCTTGATGCCCTAAGGCTTCATACAACCAACCCAACTAACCCAAGTCTAGATCAAGGTATTAGCTTTGAAGTGTCTCACAAGTCAGGTCAATGCTATATTTGACCCGCTCGCGAAGCCAAGCCTTTATATCCGCTTTGTCCTCCTTAACCTTCTTAGCCAAAAGCGAGAACTTTTTTTTCTCGTCTAAGCTCACTCGTAACTCTTCACTCGCCTTGTTCAAGTTTTGAAGGCGTGTCTACCCTTCCTCCTTCAAGTTGTCCAGCTCGAACCTTAAGGCCTCCACTATTCTATTCGCTTAGAATTGAGGCGACTTAGCCATAGCCACCCTCATTTGGAGCTCCTTTGGCTCTTGATTCAATATACTGAGGTTGGATTCATACTTGGTTCTTACAAACACCAAGTTTTTCTCTGCCTTCTTGGCTCTCTTCTCGGCCTTTGAGGTCTTGAAAAAATCATCGGTGAGGGCACCATGTTGCAACATAATTGAGTAGAAGAGCTGAAAAATCACAAATATTAAACCATCAGAAAACTAGTTACAATGAGTCATGTTTGTAATATGAAAGTAAAGGAAAGTAAACTCACTCAACCCAACCATTTCGACCGAAAGTTCAGCAACGACTCTCCCAAAAGCCCAGTGATGTCCTCAAAAAATTTGTTACTAATGCTCTGGACTTGCAAGTTGATGTAGGGGAGGAAGTGTGCAAATAATTCCCATTTCTTCTCTGAGAGGTCCTCAGGAAAAAGTTTCCACAATCCGACCAATTCCTTGTCTGTTAGCCAAACATTTATTTCTTTTTCTTGGCTTTTTCCTTAGAAGCCACAGTCGTGGCCTTGCGCTTCCCCTTTCCTTTGTCAATAGAAAGAGCTGGAGGAAAAGGTGTCAAATCTCAGATTACTATTCCCTTTGCAAGGTCCTTAGAAAGAACCCAGCTAGAGGCGTCAACTACCTTTAAAGCCTTGGAAGCCTTGGCTAGACCTTTTTAGGCAGCCTTGAGGGTTGAAGAGAGCCTTTCCAACCCTTTTCTCCTTGGCAAGTCTCTGCAAGACTTCGAAGGGATTTAGAGCATGGTCTCTAGAAGCCATCTCACCAGCAAAAACAAGTAAAAGCAAAGTCAAATACTACAATTTTAACATGAGAAAATGGCTTTAAGAAAGTTGCCCTCAGGAAAGCCTTTTCTAAGACTATTTGGCCCTTAGATACCCAAAAACTCACAAGGTCAGATGCGAGTATCTGATCTTCCGAGAACTAGAGGCTTTGATCGACGGCTAATGATCTAGCTAGTCTCACATTCTCTCTACTACGAACATCTAAGTAGATTTACCACTCCAAATCATGGCTTCCCTAAAAGCTAGAGATACTGGAAAATAAGGAGTTATATTCCAGTCACCTCCAACAAAAAACCACTTCTTCATCTAATTTTTGTTAAAGGTGAGGTTATTCTCGGTAGGTTAGTTTTGAAGGTAAAACCACCCAAGACTTCTTATGGGGTTTCTCTTTAGTATGTACAAATGTTTAATCTCCTCGAGAGAGGGATCGAAGTCTGAGACCTGATACCACAATACACCGGTCTGCTAGAATCCTCCAACTGTTTAAGTTTAATTCGTAGGGAGGGATGCCGAAGAAAGTAAAGTTTCTAGTAAAGTAATTTTGGATAGGAAGCCTAACACCTACATGAAAGAACTCCTCATTGAAGGCTATGTCGCCCTCTAGAGGGTAGCTTGAAAGCTCATGTGCCTTAGAGACCCTAAGATAAACCCCTTTATGGATTCTGTACAACCTAGTGTACACTTCTAAATCTAGTTCAGTTATGGTAGAGGCAAATCTATCCGCCTTAAAGTGTGCTAAGTCCTGTCTTACTAGAGTAGGAGAAGTAACCGGAACGACAGCGTGACCTTCGTTAGAGTTTCTCTTTATATAAGTCATTTTCTGTTTTTACAGAAGGAAAATGAGGAATTAAAGGCCATTCTAAGATCATTAACAGCTCAAGAGGATAAACTTAAATGCCTCTAAATCTAAGAAGATGTTTACCAAATTCCCTAATCGATCAAATATACCACAAAATCAACTGTAAAAGAATAAAAGAAAATAAAAGGAGATTTACTATTAATGATTAAAGAACTTGAATTGTCTAAGGTTCAAATCCAAGCTGCTGTTCTTGTTTTGCTGTTGAATTCGTTTACAAAGGAAATTGATGACGTAAAGGTAAAAGATGGGGTATTTAAAGGGAAGGAAGAACCCCAACCACCGATACCCATTATAAATCAAAGGATAAGATTTTGCCACATCAAGGTATAAGCTAAGAGGATGTGTCTTATTTATAAAAAGGGGAGCAGCCATCATTAGAGATAGTTAGATTTCTTGGTGCCCGAAACGTTAAAATCCCGAGAGCCAGTCACCATCCGCTACATTTTGAAAATGAACGGACTCCTAACTAAGTATTTAATTGTGACAAGCAAGCGCATCTTTTCAGAACCATCACCTTTAGTTTTTATCAAATAATAGTAGTTTTTTTTACTAAAACTAGGGGGCTTGAGTTGGGTATAGCCCAATATGCGTAATACCCAGAGGATTGAAAGACTGGAGCAGCCTTGCAGGAAGATATAGATCGTGTTTCAAGACCAAATGCTACTCGAGAAGAGCTATCCAAGTAGTAAGAAGTCCAGGCCTTCTTAGAAGTGAGGACTTGATAAGAAAAAATGAGGTCTTGGGTCAGCATCGCGGACTAATAAAAAGGTTTCGGCTAGAGTTTAGTTACATTTCACAAAAGCTCTCGGCCACAGCTTAAAAAGGTCTCAGCCACGCTTAAGAAGGTCTTAGCCACAGCTTATAGATGCCTTAGATGCATAATACTTGAGCTCATCTCCAATGGATAAATGCAGTTTTAAATAAGGACTCCCAAGACCTCTCAGTAGTTACATATTAATAAAGGATTCATCTCTTTCCCATACGTTCTTGGATTATTCTATAATAAGGATTCTTGGCAAATAAAGCTTCTTATGTAATAAAAATCATAAGGATAAAATCCGTAATTTGCTCACAGTAAGATGTCGGTTACCAGATTATATAGTATTTTACCATATTAGGAGGACTAAAATATCTATAAAAAGGTACCAATAATAACTAGGTTTGAATAATGAAACTCTAGCATTGAAAAGCTCATATTCTCTCATTAATTTTCTCCTATAAAAGAAAGCCCTGACTTGAGCATTGGAGGATTTTCGCCAGACAACCAGCTTTTATCCCCATAAATTTCGATTGTGGTTACAAGTTAAGATGAGTCAAAGTATCTGAGGAAGAAGAAGATTGTTGCTGGTGCATAGAATTCACAAAAAGGATTTTTGTTGCATCAACATCTTCTACATAATTTTTCATGCTTTAGATAAAGCTTTACATATAGATTATAAAACCTCGGCCTATTAGGTTTTATCAAATCCTTTAACCCTACCTCAGAACCAAGCCTACCTTTTCCTCAAATACTCAATCACATTATATCAGGGAATTATTTGTTTGTCAAAATTCACTCCCAAATACTCCAGCACCTAAACCAAGCAATCAACCTTGAATTTCAATCCTATGCATTAAGAACTTAATCTTTTTTTCAATGTCTTCTATCTTATATTTAATTAACCCATGTCTGCATAAACAATCAACTCTCAGTTTCACTTCAAACCCAACTCTAAATGCTCCTTCACCAAAAATTTTCAATTTTATCGGCTTCCGGCATTTCAAAGTCCTTAACAATTCTTAAGTATCATGAAAGTTTTCCTCACTTCATGCTTAGTATTCTTAGTTCTCTAACAATCTCCTTCCTAATTATATATCAACAAAAACCCCAATTATAAAACTCATCAAGCAATGGTTTTAGCCTATTGTCAACATCAAATCCTATAACCCCCAGAGACAAATAAAAAATCCATTAAATCCCTTAGGAATTCCAATTCTCCCAAAGAACTCAATTATCTTATGATCTTCAACTTCATTCATTAAAATCATCCTAAGAAACTCCTCTAAAACCCTTTTCACATCACCCTCACTAAACCCTGAACCCTTCAAACCTTCACAATTTCAAAACCATGTCTATCTTCCTAGAAAGTTTTAGAATGTTTATAACAACCAACAGAGAAACACTCAAATCAAACACCTACTTGCCATTTCTTCATTTCTTCGAGAAGAAGGAGTCTTTCTTGATAAAATAATCCTAATTTAACATCTAAAAGCCCATGATAACCATTTATCAATGAAACTAAAGACTTCTGAGTAATCTTGAATAACAAGGGAATACTTAAAGACTTCTCAATGTTTTGTAAATCGTAGGAATTCAATAAAAACTTATTAATTGTGGAGGAGGAAAACCGTACCTTTGAAGAAGATTTAAAGGGAAATCTGTTTCCTGTAATAAGTATTTTCCTCGGAAAATGAAACTTGGGGAATTTGGGAATAACGAAGTTTTATGAAAAATAAGAAATGGTATTTTAAAAGGAAGCGATTGAGAGTTGTTCTCAAGCGATGAAGAGTAAAGGTCATTAGACATGGGCACTCTGAGTACAATTATTAGGTTTTTAACCTGTATAGCTCAACAATAACCATTTGTATTTATGGCCCAACTTTCAAATATATTATATTTAGGATTAATTATAAGAATTTCGAACAAAAACACTTCTGATTCTTGTTTATATATCTCACCGACGCAAAAATGAGTTAAAATTTAGTTTTATTTTGTTTTAAAGAGTTAAAGCAAATTAAAAAGATTAGATAAATAAATCAATAACTAAATTAAAAATATCATAGTCAAAGACATCATGGTGTTAATCGATATTTGTTCGAACAAGTTAATTCAAAATAAATTCAGCAATCCTATATTTTAATAACAAGTAAACTTTTTTACCTAAGTATGATAACTATGATTTGTGTCCACTAGTTATACTTGTAAAAAGTTTAGAAATGTGTTTAGTATAACTTTTATCCATACATTCTACGTGATACTTATTAATGGTGTGATATTGATAATTTTTTAGAATTCTGAATTGAGGAAGAAAGTAAATAGTATATTCCTCGATGATTTTCGGAGAGTTATGATTTCATATCATCGAGGAATGTATGAATTTCTTCGAGGGATCCAGTATTGAAATGTTCATACATCCCTCGATGATTGGAAAAATATAAATTTGTATCAATTCTAGATCTCTTAATGTAAATCATCGAGAGAAGTATATGTTGGAGATATATCCTTCAACCAAACGTGTCATATGATTCAAGGATATCATTCTCTCTCTCTATATATATATTCACAATTAATTGTAAATTAATTTACGATTAATAAAATAATTTTTATATTATTTTGCATACTCAATTGTTAATTTATATTATATATATAATGTGGAATGATATTCCGTGATATATTATGATGTCAAGACACTATCTGTAAAGAGTTGTAGATATGAATATAAAGTCTCTGATTTAAATATATCCGAATCAGTTTCTAGTTAAGGTAATGTCATATGAAAATATAACATTGCATGACTAGTATGTTTGATGCAGCTAATGATTAGTATTAGGTACTAATAGTTAGGAGATGAGTCTTATGTCACAAGAGTATAAACATGAGTAATACATTGGTAAACATGTTACTGAACGTGACTAAACATGGCAAATCACATGGGTGATTAATCCACAATCAATGATATGTCACACAACCGTACTAGTGTACCACTAGTCCTTTGACCTGAGGAGTCATGGCTGCCCTCCGCACTAAGGCATATTGTTCACTTGTGTATATTATATAGTGATGGCTAACAAGCCCAACTCAGTAGGTTCGGGTCAGGCTAGGTAGGGTTGTTGGTAAAAAAAAGTGGAACAGGCCCGGTTTATGAATAGTAACTACGCCTGGCCGCTTTCTGACAGAGCTGAGTCAGGTCTGGATTAGTTCTAGGCCCAACCTGCCAAGTTCATTCTTAATCGGTCCGAGTCGGGTCTGCCCAGACCCGCTATTTTGTTTATTTTCTATTTTAATTTCTATTTTTAATTTTATTAAATAGATCAATATTATAATAGCTTTTAAATTTGTCATTTTCGGAAAGTAAAATGAAAAAAAAATAATTTTATTAAATAAATCTCTTTTACATAATGGGGATATTTCTTCTTTTTTTTTTTCATTATTGTGCTGAAAAAAAAATATGATAATATAATTTAAATTATTAAAAAAGATCATTTCACTGTGTCCAATTTTATTAATTAAACAAAAAAATTAAAATGAGGGGGATATTTCAACCTTAACTTCATAAATTTTATTACATTCAGTCATATTTTTTAATAATAAATAATAATAAAATATAACAAATTAATTAAAATAAATATTATAAAGAGGGGGACATTGGGCCTTACCTTATTATTTTTGTAAAAAAATAAATATAGATCCTAATTATCTTTTATTCGTCAGTCGTCATTCTTTAATCTTTTTCTTCTTCTTCCTCCTCCCATTCATTATTGAAATCGACTGATGGAGATGATTGGTATTGTAATTATTATCTCCTCCTTTCTTCATTGTGCCAATCTCTAAAGCACATTCTCATCTCAAGAGTTTCCGGTGTCATTCTACTTCTTCGAGCGTCCAAGGTTCATCTACTAAAACTAAATGCACTTTCTGATAAAACCGTTAACACTGATACATAAGAAAGTCTCATGCCATTTTTTCTAAAATTGAATAAGTCTTACAATTATTCTTCCACCACTTTAAGATGTCAAAATCTATTTCATTGTCCACCAGTAAACCTTCTATTTAGTATGATAGCTTGTTGAACGAGTTTCACGTTGTTCTTGGTCTCTTTACAATTGCGTAAGGATCTCAACCGCTATTGGTAATTATGGGAGTAGAGGAAGATGAAGAAGAGCCCTCCCGACTAGTAGTGGTTGAAGTCCCTACAGAATACTCAATCTCGTACATGTGATAATTATTTGATAAATTTACTGATAAAATATCCTTACAAATTTGTATACGTGTAATTGTTTCAAATAACAAATTTTCTGATTCATTAAGATCTAGAAAAGTGTGAAATTTTTTTGTTAAAATTTTACAACCAGAAACTTTAATACGTTGGTCAAGCAAAGGCCAATACTATATGAAAGGGGTATATCATCGTAATACTTCCTAAATTTGTCTACCATAGCTGACATTACTTCAGCAAACCTAGGATGTTCCATGTTTTTTTTTTTAAATACAAAAGAAACGCTACCTAATGTGGGAATTACGTAATGTGTTGTTAAGTAGTATTGTCCTAATACTAATTCTATAGCTTCTTTAAACGTTTTTAAAAATTGGGAAATAACGTGTGCAACCTCAAAATGTTCATGTGTTATTTCATGTTCTATCATATTATTGTTCCAAAATTCCATTATTGGAACTTGGTAAGGTAAAACACTTCGAAGCATATCATAAGCAGAGTTCCACCTAGTTAGCTTGTCTAGAATCAATTTTTTAGCCTGTAATCTGTGTTCATGACATAATTCTTTAAATTGTTGGTATCTAGTTGAAGTTGATTTTAAATAATGAACAACAATTTTAATTGCTTCAATTACTGGTTTCATTATTTCATAATCATCTTACACACTTAGGTTCAATATGTGGCAAGCACATCTGTTGTAAAGAAATTTTTCATCTAAGACTGGTTTAATTATATTTTTTTATTAAGGGAATTGTAGCAGTGTTATTCGATGCATTATCAAATGAAATACAAAAAAAAAATTATCTTTAGTCCTAAATTCACGTACAACAGATGTGATTACTCTATATATAGGCATTGCATTGTGTGGAAATTCAAATAGTTTAAAAACTATAATTCTTTTGTTTAAATGTCAATCGTGATCTATCCAATGGCATATGGCACAAATATAGTACAATCCATTGACACCTCTTCAATTGTCATAGGTTAATGAAAATGAACAATTACTAGATTCTAATATAGCAATTAAAGTATCTTTCATTTCATTAAAGTTTTTTAATACATGTGTTCTAACAGTAGTCCTTAATACGCTGATTGGTGCAATTGCATCATTTCTATGAAATTTGAAAATTTGCTTTCTGTGAATGGTTGATCATTTAAGATCAACCATTTAATGATGGAGTCTTTTGACTCGACAAGGTTAAATATAAAATTATCACCTATAACTCCATATGTTGTTCTAATTTGACTTTGTTATTATAAATTTTCTAAATGTTGTTCGTGTTGTTATTTTACATGCCTATTAAAAGTTTCTAAACCGTCACCTTTTTTATATGCATACATCTTACCACAAATTTTACATGTAACCTTAACTTCTTCAATTTTTTTTTGAAAAAATTTCATATTTTTAACCTAGATTGTCTACCTTGACTATTGTTAACTGTAGTAAATTCTAGATTGGTACTAGAAATTTGTTCATCTTGCTGTGTATTTTCTAATTGTTCATAAGGGGTATTGGGCATTTCCAAGAAAATTCATGTGATCCTTATGAGGAATGGTGTGCCATTTTTCAAGGAGTCAATGTAATTTTTTAAATTTAATATTAATGTAATATAAATCTAATAAATAAAAACACACAAATTAAGTAAATTAAATAATAACATAATTCAAAGAAATTAAATTAATAACTTAAATAAAAACACACAAATTTAAACAAATTAAATAATATCACAAATTTAAAGAAATTTAAATAATTAACTAAAACAATTAACACAATATTAATTAATAATGTAGAATTCCAAATTAAGTGAATGAAATAATAGCACTATTTAAAGAAATTAAATAAAATAATTAACATACAAATTAAATTTTAATAACTTAAATAAAAACACACAAATTTAAACAAATTAAATAATAGCACAAATTTAAAGAAATTAAATTAATTAACTAAAATAATTAATACAATATTAATTAACAATGTAGAATTCCAAATTGATTGAACTAATTAATAGCACAATTTAAAAAATTAAATAAAATAATTAATACACAAATTAAACGACAAATTAAATTTTAATAACTTAAATAAAAATACACAAATTTAAACAAATTAAATAATAATTAACTAAAACAATTAACACAATATTAATTAATAATGTATAATTCCAAATTAAGTGAATTAAATAATATCACAATTTAAAAAATTAAATAAAATAATTAACACACAAATTAAATGATAACACAAATTAAATTTTAATAACTAAAATAAAAACACACAAATAACGTAATATAAATTTAATTACTAATCTTAAAATTGAGCTAAAATAACAGGTTTTGCTTCCACAAAAGTAATAATTTTATTAAATAATGCTTGTGAGAATGTAAAGTGAAAGAAGCTGGAAAGATAGAAAATTATTTAAATTAATTAGAAGTAAGAGTATATATAGATTTTAGAGAAAGAGGGGGAGGCCAAAGGAGAGGAGGGGGGTTAAGCCTTTATGGGCTGAGTTGGACCGGTTCACGGGTCGGATAACCGGACCAATCTGGCCCATTAGACACTACTAATATTGTATCGGACTAGTCACGCCTGATGAAAGAAGCTTACGGCAATGAGTTTTAGTATATGAGGACATGTAATAAGCAAAACAGAATTTGTTGGCTCAGATATTGAAACTTGAGATCTTAGGTGGAACTGTTATATACAGGAATAAAGTCTTTGACCAAAATATGTGTGCCCGAAAAAGTATTTTGCGTGTAAGCCCTGTTCTTTGACATTACAATAAAGTAGTCATTTGTATGATATTTATTTCACACTTGCATGGAAATGGTTAGTTGACACAGTATCAAGACTTAGGTAAATTTAAATTGAGTTAAAGGATATGTATCATGCCCCGATTCACCTATCGGGTATGTAACAATCGCCACACAACCGCGAGATATACATATCATCTGTACTCTCACGATTGTGTAAGGCTTCCCACATTCCATCCATACAAATAATTAAAATTCTAATTTAATATTTCACATATAATATTCACGTAAATACATACATATGTATAAATATATATTAAATCCCTAACACTTGTACCAATAATATATTCGTTATTTACAAATTAATTACAAAATATAGTTTATACATCCCAACTAAACCTCATATACAAATATAACATCTGAGACCTTAAGTACCTAGCAGTCTCCTATAATAGTACTTTGTTAAATTTGATTTGGGGAGTGAACTCATGACCTTTGCGAAACTTGTCTAATTTGAAAATGTTTTAAAAAAAAATAAAAGAGTGAGTATAACTCAATGAATAGATGGATAGTATTAAGTTTGAAAATCATAAAATAATATATGATTAGGAGTATTGGCATTTTAACACAAGAATATACAAAATTTCATTATAATTTAAAATCATTTCATCAGATATAACATGCTAAAACTAATTTCATAAACATTATCTATGGATGTTCAAATAAAAATATTTGAGCTTGCCAATAAACTATCCCTCAAAACATTCTCTGGTGAACATCTAGCTAACATCTTAAAACCCGGTAGCGAGTTTTTTTGTGTCAGTATATAAAACAATTTGTTAGCCCTTTCGTTAACATTGGCCTAGATAAGTAGATGCAGTGTCAGACATCGACTCATCCAGCTATAACCTTTCGTTTGCCTCTTAACAGACAAGAAAGGAGGAAATGGTAACATCTCCCTTGCCTCTTAATAGACGACAAAGGCAGAAATGGTAACTTCTCCCTTACCTCATACTCGGGTAAGGGCAGAATAGATAACCTTTCATTTACCCCATTCCTTAAGTAAAGGCGGAATATGTAACCTCTCCCTTAACCCTTTCTTAGGTAAAGGCAGAATATATCTAACCACAGAATATGTAACCTCTCCCTTACCCCTTTCTTGGATAAGAGTGGAAAAAAAAAATAATCTGTGCACAGATGAACCTATATTGGGCAATTGCACCAAAAATCTCAAATATAAAATCAGTATATAACATTCATCATAAAAATCACATGATAACACAATTTAATTTATCACATATTAACCCATCTACAGAATATTTCATGGATAATAAAACATTTTATAAAATATACCCTTACTCATAACATATTAATTTTGTATTTTCAATACATATAAATTTCACAAATTTGAATAAAATTAAACATTTAAATCATTTTTAAAGTCTATAATTCTTAGAAAATAAATTAACATTTTAAATCATTTATTTCAAAGACTTTGAAAAATGTATCCATATACTCACTTGTTAAGCATTAAATTGTTTATTTCAAAGCGTTGACATCGATCACTAAGTTTGTAAATCTACAATTAAACGGTCCATTGTTAGGCCCTATATAATATGCCTAATTAAGTAAAACAACGTAATATGCATTCTTATCACCTAACTAAACAATATCATAATTGAAATCTTCATTGAATAAAATTAGAAATTAGGCTAGAATTATCTTTTATGCACCAACTACACTCTTCGCTTGCTACAAACGCGTGCTACTCACAATCGACAATGTATTTTGACTAAGTTTTTGGCAAAAGACTCTATTACGAGTTTCAAAAAATACACCAAGTTTTCAATATGTGTCACACTAAAATAGGATACGTCATCTGCAAGACTGTCACTTTCAAAAATTTACTGCAATCTCATTTCTACTCGAAATAAGCTAATTTTTGGATATGTTATACTCCTAGATTTTTAGTTTCTATAGAATTTTTCAGCGACTTAATTCAATATCAAAACTCTCCCATATTTTATTTTTCCAAGTCTTGTTCGGTTTTCAGCACTGCACACATCCAAATTTTTAATATAATGTTTTAATACCATTCCGATCACTAATTTCATGACCTATCTCACCTAAATCCTTTATTTTTCGATCCTCTAAGCACCTATATCGCCTAATTACACAAACATTTTAGCCATATCGTACATACCCAAAAAATAATCTACCGACGACAACATAGCTACCATTTATCACCTTTCTCATACCTTATGCCCTTTCAATTTTTTGGATTTTCCATACTTAAATGTCATCAAATTATGGCAACAAAGTCAGTTTATGCTCTATCTGAATTTTATCATTTCATAACACAAGTTTTCTGAACCAAAATCATACACATCATGCATTTCACTACCACTTTTCATACTAAAACATATGTCCTTATATTCAACCACTACCAACCAACACACAACACATAAATACACCTTAAAACTCAAAATTTTCAGCAACAAAACACACCCATTTCAGCACCAATTGACTTCAACATACTCTCTCTACTTGTAGCCCACCATTTCCAACATTATTACACAAAATTTACACCAACTTCTACTTCCTTTGACACCAATATACACACACATATGTACACACCATCCATGTTTTTCAAACAACCCATCAATTCATTTTTCAACATTTTAGTTTAATATAAATGCAAAATAAGAGAATTACAATTTTAAAACAGCATATGTATATATATATATATATATATATATATAATCATACACTTACCAATTTGCTAACACACCAAGCTTCCTCCTTAACTAATTTAATCCATTCTCTAACATCCAAATCACCAAATATACACACATATACCTCATTTCCAAAACATTATCCCATAATCGTAAATCACAAATTTATGTTTTAACACAAATTTAATATTAATTAAACATAAAACAATACATAGAATTTAGAATTTTTTTTTCAAAATCTAGCAACATACACACCTTATCACAATCACTTCTCTCACTCCTCCATTTTCTTCTTCTTCCTTCTCTTTCTTTCCTTCTCTAGCTTGCCAACCACCCCTTCTCTTATTGCTCTCTCTTGGCCAAAACCAAATTTCTTCTCCTTTGTCTTAATTTTCCCCTTTGGTGTCAGCAATTTCTTCTCCTCTCACACATTTATTTTTTTCCTTTGCTTTTACTTCCCTTTGTTTCCTTTACCTACTACTATTTCACTCCTCTCTTAATTGCTTTCATTTTTTTTTCTTTTAATCTCTCAATTAATCATTAGTTTTCTAGAAACATAAAGAAAGGTAAAGAAAAATTTAGATTTATGGAAATTTAACTAGAAAATGGGCCATTTCTAAATGCACCCATGGGCTCATTATGTTCTTTTGCTTTCTTTTCATTTTTATTTCCCTTTTAAACCCTAAGAACATGTAAAATATAATTTGGCATTAACCTTAATCTATTCTAAATTGAACTTGGGTTTTGTTTAACATAAATTTGGATTTGGGCTTAAATGTAGTAAATTTGAATTTGGGTTCGCTTATTATATTAATTTTACTTAGAATTATCTTAGGTTTGACTTAGTAATACATTTCATTGGGCCATAACATAATAATATAATTATTTTATTGGTGGCCCCATATTTTTCTTATTTGTACTTTTGTCCCAACTTATAGTAATTTTGCACTTTAACCCCTTAAGTTTCAAAATCCTTTCAATCTAATTCTTATAATTATTTATGATTATCTTGAAAATATAAGAAAGATAAAATCATGTACTTAAGTCTATATATATATATATATATATATGGCTTTTTATTACTCAAGTGTCCATTTTACTATGCATGTATACTAAATAAATTTCCTTTGAATCCTAACGCCTTCGAGAAATTTAGTATTGTCTGAATTGAATACATTAAAGCATCCTGAATTTGGTGGGTTCTACAATGTGAATGAAATTAATTTGATGTTATGATTTGAATTTTTTCATAAGTTGGATTTCGGTATGTTGTCCTATACTGAAGCATTCGACAATCTCACTAGCCGGTTAATAAGCAGGGTTAAGGGGCAGCGCCCTTGTGGGGTACAAGGGGCCTAACAGAAAAATGAGTTTTGTTAGATAAAATATATAATTTCAACTTAAAATCTGTGAGAAAATTCAAGTTTTAGCATGAAGAGATAGATGAATGTATCGATACACTAAAGATGCAAGTTGATACTCATTGAATAGAACGATACCTATGAAGAAAGGTATCGATATTTCGCAAGTCAAAGATTTTGGAAGAAATTACAAACTGACCAGATCAATACCTTCTTCAAAAGTATCGATACATTTGGAAACAGAGAGTTCAAAAATAATTACAAGACGGACCAAATTGATACCTTCATTGAAGATATCGATTCGTGGCATGTTAGAGAGTTCGAAATTAATTACAGGTTGAACCAAATCGATACCTTTAACAAAGGTATTGATACATTGAAAAAAGAATAATCGATATATAAAGACTAATGTATCGATATTCGAGGTCGATAGAATTTTTAAAATTAAATTTTTAAGGAAGGGATCAATACTTGGACTAAAAGTATCGACACCTAGCCCAAAAGTATTGATACCTAGTCCAAAGGTATCGATACATGTCATAAATCAGAGTAAAATACAACAGGCAGTTTGGTCTTTTTATCCATTCCTGTAAATACCCATGAGAGGCATTAACTCCTTAGTGTCTTCATTTATGTTTTCTTCACTCTCTCTCTAAACAAAAACCACACCTCACACTCTCTCTCATATTCATTGTAAAACCTAGCAAAACCCATAGGTTTTCTTTCAATTTAAGTCCCTATGTGATTTCCCATTTTCTCCTCTACAATTTAGTGCTATATTTTGGTTAAAAAAAGGTAAGGAATAACAAGAAAGAATAGAGAAAAAAAACTAGGGTTCGAAGATAATTTGGGAGTTTTGCATTCAAATGACAGTGTGAGGTTTCTAAAGACTTTTACAAGCTAAAGGTAAGCCTATTAACCCATTAGAAGTTTAATTTTTAGATTTGTGAGCATATTAAAATCTGGGGTTTATTGTTTATGCAAGATTTAAGTTGATTTTTGCATAGGAAATGATATATTATGTTTATTTGGGATTAATTAGAAGTATATAATGATCATATAGATGCTGGATATTAGTTGGAATGAGTAATTTCGTTTCTGATGGAAATGTAAGTTAGGAAAACTCACTGCTATGGAATTTCATTGAAGGAAATCGGATAAATGGCACTCATAGATTTGCCTCGATGAATGTGCATATGTCAACTAAGAAATTGTAACCACATTTTTCACGAGCATTGCATTTAGTGCATTTAAGTATAATTATGTGGATCGTGGAATTCATTATATATGCATGTGTGGTATCAGGTTTTGAGAACCCGAGAGAAAAGCCAACTAGATGTAAGGATCAGTAGTAGGAATGGTTACCATCCTCTTGTTGTGAGTAAATTTATACATACACAATTATATAAATAAAATGCATGTCATATTTATATATATGCTTGTGTGTTAAACAAGTCATTTCTGATTGAAAATAAAATTGTGAAATGAACCATTTATAAATGCTTTGCATGATATTGGAATGTTTTTATTATTTGGTCTACTGTTATAAATGATTTGATTGGTATACATGCTGAGATTGCTGGGAAGGCCTGAATTGTTTAAATGTTTTAAAATTATTGTTAAAATAATTTGTATGAAAGTTGTTATGGCCAAGGAGGCCGAATTTGATTTATATGATGTATAATCATTATTTTGAAATGATTTATAAAATGCATATATATTGATGATGAGGCCGATAAGGTCAGTTATTGTTTATTGGCCAGTGGACCAGGTTATTGACTATATATACAGAGAGGTCGCCTATAGATGAACCTGTTGAGAGGCCGCATAAGTGAGTGAAGCTGTAGCGGGGCTGATATAAGGGTGAATGTCCATGGCAAGCCTACTGTGTGCTGAACGCATGTGTGTGCTATTATAGATACCCTATAGAAAGTCCTGGCGGTTTGATATAATTATCTTAGATTTGACGGATTAAGAGGATAGTCACTTGTATCACCAAGTGACTACTCAGGGCCAACAACAGTGAGGCGAGTTTATTTTATAAATGCAAGTTTTGCAAGAAAATTAATAATTTTACAAAGCATGAGAATGTTTTTCTTTTTAATAAATTTTTATTGCATATGGTTTATGCATGAAAAACTCATTGATGGTTACAGATTTGTCCCAACAAAGGTAGCGTGTTGAGGATATACGGCTAGCCCAAATTGATTGTTTTAAAATTATTTGCAGACCAATAAAATGTATTGTGATCATTAATTTAAATAAACAAGCATAAATGTGTGTGTGTGTGTATATATACACACTTTGAAATACATTTTGAAATGAATTCCAATATCTGTATTCGAAAAAAATGCATGTACATGTATGTATATCGGTATGTATGTATTTACTCACTGAGTATAATTGTATACTCACTTATAACCATTTCAATTTTCAGATTAGGTGCGTTAGTTCTAACTAAACTTGTGGTAGTGATAAAGAGCGTACGACACTCTTGATAGGTTTTACTATATTGACTCACATATGTAATTCAGAGACCACTAGATATGTATTTTATTTAGATATGTATTTTCTGAGAAAATATGTAAGTATTGAAACTAAATGTTTAACATAATAATTTATTATTTTATTCAATCCATATGTAAATAATTTTCTAAATTGATATTTATATTAAATTATCATGTTATGGATGAATTGATCACGGATATTAATTCTTTAATGATGCTCCAATGGATGAGAGATTGGCTTATAAATTGTTTTCATGAGTTTATGATTTACAAGAAAGCCTTACTAGCTCTCTTGATATATTCTGGGTGCATAGAGTATATCATGAGGGTTTATGACGATTGTCACAGGTGGACCCCAAGGTCGGGGCATAACATTGCGAATATACAAATTATGTATATGATTGAGGTTCTAATCTTATGATTGAGTTATGAGTTTGACGATACCATGACCCACACTTGATTGGGAGTCAACAATAAAGAGACTTTACAACATGCACGTGCGACTATATGAATTTATTCCGTATATTTATTCATCTGTGTCTATGGGTCATAACATCTTACTAGACATCACTCATGATTATTAAGAATTTTGGTTATAAAGAGTTATACCGAAAAGATACTAAAAAATTAATATCTATTCATTTCTAACTCACAATAAACCCAGGAGATCACACACATTAGTCGATTATTCGATGATGATAGATATTGTTATTATACAATAATCATTAATTTAGTTAATGATATTATTTCAATATTTTGATCAGATAGCAATTTAATTCTTTATTGTAAAAAATAAATTTTTCGACTAAGACGCACTAATACTCGTGTGCGTGGAAAATATTTCGATAATTTATGGAATAATGTAAATATAATTTACGAATATATATAATATTAAAAAATGTATAAGATATATAGATATTAATGAATAAATAAATTTATTTATTATTGATTATATAAATGTTATTTAATCAAATGATTTTTTAGTTGACAAGTGGTATTAAGTGATGTTGTCAAGTGTTAAAGATTTAATTAAATCTTTTTCATTTATTTTGAATCAATGGTTAAGATTTAATACTTTAATATTGATTAAAGAAACATTAAATAAGGAAATATCTTTTTCATATATTAATATAATAATAAATATCTAAAATAATGATTACATATTTATATTATTAAAATAATTATATAAATATCTAAGTAATTATTACATAATTATATTATTAAAGTAATAATATAAATATGTAAGCAATGATTACATATATATTATTATTAAAGTAATAGTATTTATATATGTATCTCTCTCTTTAATGTATTAATTAGATTAATATATTATATTATTACATTAATGTGATTAATGTTAATTGGATGATTTTGGAATTCACAAATCATTATTTGACACTTGGCATGGTTTTATTCATTTGATGAATAAAATGCATAAGGGTGTTACATGTATTGATGGATTGAAAATCAATTGAATTTGATTAAATTTGGAATTTAATAAAGTAAATACTTAAGGGCTAAGCAAGTTGGACTTAAGTTTCTTCTTCTCTTTTTCCTCTTTCCCGTGAGCATCAATGGTGATTGAAGCTTGCTTATTTTTGTTTTAAGCATAATAAAAGGAAGAAAGAAACATAGAGAGATAGAGCAAAGGAGAAAAGAAATTGAATGAAATTGTTTCATTAATTTCTTCTCTTCCTATTTAATAAGTTAGGTTTTTCTAAAAGTAGAAAATATTGTGTTAGCTTGTTGAAGCTAATACTATAAGCTTAAAAATTTCATCATAAAACTATAACCGTCTTCACCAATTCAATGTGTGGATACACTTGGAGGCAAGTCAGGAGTTAGACTTGTTTTTCAAGAGTCCAATTTAAAGAAATATCACTTTTAAATTTTGTGGTTTATGTTTAAAATGTTTAAATTTTAAAATATGCTATGTACATGTCTATGGTTCTATGGAAGCTTTTAGCATGGTCGGTATAACGGCTGTAGCTTTCTCGACAGATATGCGAGAATCATTCCCGAACGCGTGCTTCGTCAGTATGAATTTCGTCGAGAGATCCAGAATTGAATTCATACATTCCTCAATGATTTTAAAAAAAGTATGAAACTTGCATAATACAAGATCCCTTGACATAATTTAATACTAGATCCTTCAATAAAATTCACACATCCCTCGATGAATTTTATCTAGGGATTCATAATTGATTGATGATTTTTATACTTCATTTCAAGTGTACTAATGTCATTTTGATTTTTTCCTCCATGATATTTTGATTTATTTATATTTATTTTATAATATGGTAAGGAATAATAATGGGTGTAAGCAGAAAATTAAAGACACCAAAAAAAGATATTTTCCCTAGAGTCATCACATCTATATCTCACATGTGGACACTTGATAGGATCTGACAGAAGCTAACCTCAGAACAGCTGAATCTTTTTGCCCAATCTTATTTCAGGAGGCTTTTAAGAGTGCATAAGATTAGGTTCTCTGGAATGTTAGTCCACAATGTATTGTTAAGGGAAGTGTATACCATTAGGACAGAAGTAGAGTAACAACTTTGGTTCTTAGTATCCGATCGTGCGAATTGATTTTATAAATTCAAATTTAGATTGATAACTGGCCTCAATTTCGATAATTATCGTAAAGGATCGAACATTTTGGGGAGTAAATTTAGTCCATTTAGCTAGTACAGCTAGACAAATCCATAAAGAGTACAAACTTTAGCATTATGAATGATCAGGATACGCTGAAGATGACATTGGTCTTTTTTGTGGAGAGATTCTTATTAAAGAGGGACAAGCGTGGGAAAGTAGACCCCTTTGAGATGCAACTGGTAGATAACTTGGATGCCTTTAATAGTTACTCTTGGAGCATAGTTTTATAGGCACTGACCTGCAAATACATATCTCAAGATTTAACTTAAAAGGTAAAAAAATTCAAGGAACAACATAAGAAGAATAACAAATACAAGTGCGAGAGATACAACTTAGAATGAATTCTCATTGCATTTCAAGTACGTATGTGTGAATTTAGTTTACGATTTTATTATGTCAATCACATATTTCTTTGAATGTCATTTGCAACTTAAAAGACGAATTATTTACATGTTTTTGGTGGTAATACAGATTTGGATATACGAGGCAATTCCTGTATGTCTCGAACTGTACGAAAAGAAGTTAAACGACAATATCCCCTGCATGTTGAGGTGGACAACAATTAAGAGCCCTCGCCATGACAAAGTTCGAAAGACATTGTCTTTGATCATGATTATAAGTAGTTATTTATGTTATACAAACAATGGGCAATGTTGGTTGATATTGACACTGTGCGAGTGATACTGACATATATTTATGTGTTTTTGTAACTCCCTCTATTGCATGAGTTAATTCATATGAGTACAAAAAGTTCATTACAGTACGTGGCCCAGTTGCATTCCATCAACAAAGTGGCTTGAGATGATGATGAGGAGGAAGATCAGGTTCATTTATCTATAAAGCATGATGATGAAGTTGACAATATGTCAACAAAGGGTTTATGTGAAGGTGCATATCCCCCGTGATAAGGTAGATGATGCCACTAGGGCTACCCCACTGCTTTAGTCTACATCTGAAGAGCCAGTTCCAATCAAGCCAACTTGTACAAGTTCGATTTCTATGGCTGATCAGGTTCAATACATGCTATTGGCATCGATTATAGAGGCAATTACCGCCATGCATCCTGATGTAGAGGTTTGATTGCAGAATTAAGAAGAAATGTTTAAAGCGAAATTGGGCCTCATTAGACAAAAAAATGCAGCAATATTGACTTTTCTGCGTCAGTATGATAATCCATAGATTTTACTTTTTTTATCTTTAACTTTTTTTACCTAAATATGTTGAATATCTGTCTATGAATACAATTGATACTAATGAGTAACATTAAATATGCAGAACGAGGTAGGCGTGGACAATAATGCCCAAGAACAAACATGCACTGATCCCACAAACACATTTGATCTGGTGCAAATACTAGTGGAGGTTGGTAAAAAGACCTTCTCATAGGATTTGCAAAGTAAATACGGACGCCATTACCAGTGAGCGAAGACTATGACTAGTCCTTTCGTGAATCTGACAAACTTGCGAAAGCCGAAAGTAGTCGAATCATCACAAGCATAGCAACGATGGAGCCATTTCGTCAAGTAGCTGAAAAATCCTGATTTGTCCCTATGGAATTATGCCAAACCAATGCATCGCATGCTTGGTTCTGGATTATATTGGGAGGCCAAAAAGGTAGATGGTTGAAGGATGATGTAAGTATTGGGTCTATCATCGTCTTTGAATGAAAAGTTTTATATATTGTTAATTAATTTGATTGGATACATTATTTTTTTTATTAGTAGCACATTAATTCGTATATAGATCTGTTGTGGGATAGGGTAATGAAAAGAACCTGACACGGTACCTGAACGTTGGACATTAATTGACAAGTATACTTATGTAAGTGTTGTCATTGTTATTTTGAAAACATTGTTGTATTTTATATTTAAGTGATAGTTGCAAAGTATTTACATATTAATTTTTCATATCGACAGAATTATATATCAGAAATATAGAGAAATTATATATCAGAATTTTTCATAGCAACAAATGGAAACTCTAAGTTGGGATTACAAAGTCTTACGGTATGTCATGGGAGAGATCATGTCCACCGGAGATATTGTTGAGGGACTCAAGACTTGGTTCGACATCGACATAATGTACATCCCGATTAACATAAAGCAAAAGCATTGATTTGTCACTGTAATAGATTTAATGGGCCAAAAGATCAACATATATGATTCTTTCATATCTGTGACCCAGGATGACTACATGGTAGATCATCTCTGATGTGTGGTCAAGCTGCTATCATAATTATTGAGGGAGATCAGCTTTTATGTACACATATTAGAGTTGCCAGACTCTCATTTTGCATTTACGATAATTCGTCTACATGCCAGGGTGTCTCAGCAGGAACTAGGTAGGGGTGATTATAGTGTTTATGTCTATAAATATGTTGAGTATCTATTTATGCAGCGTAAGTTTGATTTTGAGACTTCTGATGGCATTTGCCTGAGAAAGAATATTACGATCAGTCTCTAGGCAAATCAGCTCTTGTAGGATGACTTTGTTATTTCATTTAATTCATTTTAGAGTATGTATATACTTAGTTGCCATAATTCATTTAATTCATTTTAGACGATATAAAATTAGTTGTTAATTTATTTCATTTAATTTATTTTAGAGGTTGTATATAATTAAACAATGTATATTTTATATGATGTATAAATTTAGTTCTTAGTTTACTTGATTTAACTCACTTTAAATGGATATAATTAGTACAGTTAGAATGAGGTAACATTCAAATATCAATTCCAGATCCTTCAATACAAAACATCGAGGGACGTATGAATTTCATTGAGGGATGCAGTAAATAAGTCATACATCTCTTGATGATAGTAAAAAAGTATAAAACAATAACTAATTATTAAGGGATGTATGACTTTCGTTGAGGTACCAAGTAGAGAAGTCATACATACCTCGATGATGGTAAAATATGAGCATTCATATTACAAACCCCTTGACAAATATCATCAAAAGATGTCTGAATTTTATCGAGAGATCCAATATTGAATTCATACACCTTTCAATGATTTAATTGATGTATAAAACCAAATATTAATTCGTAATCTCTTGTTAAAATTTATCGAGGGACGTATAAATTTTGTCAAGATATCTAGAATTGAATTCATACTTTCATCTATGTTTGTAAAATATGTATAAAAATAAATACCAATTTGTAATTTTCTTGAAAGTATCTGATTTTGAATGTATCGGTACTTTGATTATGCATATCAATATCTTATAAAAACATGTATAATTATTTGCTAATTTAAAAAGTTTACATTAATTAAATACAAGTTAATACAACTTCTAAGAGCTATGAAAAAATAAATAAGATAGTTATAATTGTCATTTTGTATATGGGTGACAGTGCCGTTGTTGCAATATTTAAAAATATGACGGTATAAAAGTCGTAAATTGTATAAAGCAGTTGGGTCATCAAAAAGCAAAATTAGTACTGCTTCTTTGGCACGTCAAGTTTTGGCATATGATACTAATACACAGTATTCACTTTGAAAGTTACATTGAACATTTTTAGGTGTGTATATTCTGCTATATTCTACAAATTTATCTCTAATCAGTTCGCCATTAAGCTGAGAGCCCGCTTGACGATGTCCGTCCGATAGTTGATCAAACATACATTTATACATTTGTTCAATCTGTCTCACCTGGAAATAAGTATTTTCATGCATTAATACCGTCCAAACACGTCATTTACATCTATCATCTTGGAATTATGCTTTAAAATGATGTGAAATTGACCTATGAATTCAAAACTGAAAGTTCTGTTTCATTAAAGGCAAACACAAATCTCTGCGTATTTTTTCTTTGGTTTTATATAATTTTCTAACCATTATTTCACCATTATCTGTACTGGAGAAGGCATCAATTGAAAATTGACAGGCAGAGGGATCAAAGGAATGAATTACAGTAGATCGTAATATGATAAACCAATATCTTCATATATAAAAAAGGATACGCGTATATTAGGAAGTGATTGAACATCGGTATTGATCGTAGGTGCAAAGAATGTGTCACACCCCCACCTGCAGAGTTCACACGTAACAACTGCCACAGACCTTATAGACACATTCTTAACTCTTGAATATATCCCTCAGGCCTGTAAAACTACTTGGGTACTTGTTCCCTGTATAATCATTCTTTTAATCTTGTCTTTCTAAGACATTTTCAAATCATCTCATAAAATAATAGTATACTCAATATAAAATACATACAAGTTACATATCCAATTTTCATTAGTTTACGTCCATAAGTAAATATGTACAAAAGTTTTTCAAACAAACCCAGTGGACTATTTTGCCAACTAGTAAATCAAGAACAAAACTAATACCTAAGACTTTACACCCCTGAATGATCACCACCACTTGGTAATGTTCTTTGTTTCGCTCAATTTCCTGAAACTGGATGGTGAGGGGGTGAATATATGGAGATACACTCTGTGAGTGGATAAAAATACAGTTTGATAAAACATTTATTAATGCACTAAAATAATTATATATTGATAAAACATGGCCTGTTATATAAAATCACTAGGCTGACTCCTCTTCTCGATGGTTACCTTAGCCGCGGTAATTCTGAGAGTGTCAGTGGGCTTTATGCACAGAAAATGATGCTCATTTATTAAAATAGTTCTTTACGTATAAAAATATATGCTCAATTTCTAAAACTGGCTTATCACTGACGTTGGCTTCGAGTAGTCATGTGGTGATACTCATGACTATTTTTATCAATCCCACAAGTAGGCAACTCCACAACATCCACCCATATACCTGCCCCACTTGTGACGTACTCACCTAGGCGACCTTTCATAGGTCCCGTCTACAGGCCACTTCTTTGTAGCTACAATCACATATACAATTTTGGCCTTTCTAGCCATATCACCAACACAAAGCCACTATATTCAATTTCAACATCATATCATTTGTAAGCATTTTTAATATTAAACTTGGCCACATAGCCATTCACATTTCAAATTAACAAACAAGCCATTCATGTACATTTCAAATCAACGCTAAATAAACCATTTCGTAATTCATAAAATAATTAGTTCCATGTAATATTTTAAAAGCAGGAAAACGAGTAAAAATAGTTCCACTCACTAACAAAGGGAAGGTCACCACTCCCACACTAATCCTCACGCCTAGTATATCTCTCTTTCGAGTGTTTTGGCTCATATTACACATATATAACATTATAAACTTCGATATTCTAATCAATTAATATTTATGTCTTATATGAAATGTTCATGGTTATTATATCTCAATTTCCTTAGTTTGGCACATTTAACCTTACAAGACTTCCTAACAAAAGTCATTTAGTCGATTTCCAACAACGAAATCCGATAGCCGTAGTTATCTCAATTTTCGCATTTTCATCTCATATAGTTATACATATTCCAAGTGTAATTTTAATGCTTATTTAGCATTATATACTTTCTAATATAACTAATTAACACAATCTATGTTTTCTATGCGAGATTAAAAGAAAATCCTCGAGTAAATAAAAAAATCCATATTTCAAATATACTCAAATTCATAAAATTGAGCTTAGAATGGGTTTATAGGCTTACCTTTAACTTGTAGATGTCCTTAGAAACCTCACATTGGCGTTTAAACCCAAAACTCCCAAATTGATTCGAAACCCTAACTCATTCCCACACTCTTCCTTGCTGTTTCAAGTCGAAATTGATATCACATTGTTGAGAAGAAGATGATGAGTCACATGGCAGGCAAAATATAACCAAAAACTTAAGTGATTGACTTTGATTTGTAAGGAAATTCGAGAGAATGAATAAGAGAGAAGTATTTTTAAAGAGAGAGATAAATGGACAAATGAGAACTCTTACAATCGTTTCCCCTATTGTGGGTATTTATAAACATGGGTGAAATTACCAATTTGGCAGTCAAATCTTGCTCAAATTTGTGTAAAGTATCGATACTTTTGGTTTAGGTACCAATCCCTTTTGGTGGGGTATTGATATTTTTAAGTCGGGTATCAACACATTTGGTCTAGGTATCGATTAATTCCTTAAAAATTTGGTTTTGGAAATTCTTTTGACCTTGAGTATGAGTACATTTGCCTTTATGTATCGATTTTTCTCCTTTCAACGTATCGATGCCTTTGTTACAGGTATCGATCTGGTTCAGCATGTAATTATTTTCCAACTCTCTATTTTACTATGTATCGATACCTTTATCGATACCTTTAATAAAGGTATCGATCTGACCCAACTTGTAATTATTTTTGAACTCTCTGTTTCGTAAGGTATCAATACTTTCTCTATAAGTTTCAACTTGGTCCACTTGTAATTTCTTCCCAAGTCTCTAACTTGCAAGGTATCGATATCTTTCTCTATAAGTATCAATCCGTTCATCAAGTATCGACCTGAACTCTTAATATATCAACGCTTTATACATGTATCGATTTGTAACCTTAATGTATCAATGCATTTGAATAACGTATCGATACTTTCATTCCAAGTATCGATCCTTTCATACTTAGAATAGATTTTTGACATTTACTTTTCGTTCTCTAATATTAATTATGTTTACCTTTCGGGGGTTTCACCCTCGATCCTCTGCAAGGGCGCTGCCCCTTGACCCTACTCGTTAACTGGCTAGCGAGATCGCCGAATATTTTAGTGTAGGGCAATATGCGAAAATCCAATTTATGAAAAACTTTAAATTAAATTTTAAATTTTATTATATTCTTTTTATTAAACTTGAATCTAAATTTATCTATATCTCGTTAATGTACCAATTAATCTTGTACAATGCACATGAGATAATTAATATTATGAAATAACCATCTTACCCTTAAGTCCGAAAAACGGAGTTTACAAAATATGTCATTAGGGTTAGTTTCTTACTCATTAACTTATTCAAAATATTCATGAGTAGAATCTTTATTATACTGAATCGGAGAGTATTATGCATTGACAACCATGATAGAGATTATAGTATTGACTTGGTTACTACCGTTTGAAGAAGCAAACAGATTTCTAAAATTAGACTTCAATGGACAAACGAACGGTTGCATAGCTTGAACATTAAGAGACCTTACTATTTTTTACTCTTGAATCTCGATGCTCAAATGTGATAAATAGTAGTGCAAAGTCTCTAAATATTGAAACTTGACTATTCACATAAACAAAAAAACCACATCTATATCGTCATTCACATCACTCGGTCCGGAATGCCAAACAGATGAGGGCATGTAATATCTGTATACAACCCTCAATTTAATACTAAATTCATCTGGACTTTTCCGACATACATAATATAATTCATTAACGAATTCTAGACAACTTATATTTCTTTGTATTGTTATACCAAAATTGCGCTCTCCGTTGTAAGCTTTGTTTCCATCTAGTGAACTCTCTCATATTCCTTCAGATACAATCATCAAATGAACTGTTCTATTTGTGTAAAAATAATATAATTGTTAGACATTCATTTTGAAAAAGATACTTAAACACACACACACACACACACACACACATATAATAAATGTAAATGTCGATGAAAGTATGAAAATCGTCGAGGGATGTATCATTTTAATTCTGAATTCCTTAACAAAATTCATACTTTCTTCACGATATCCGTCAAGTGATCCAAAAATGATACAAGGTTTTTTATTTTACCTTTCCAATCATTGAGGGTATTGTATTATGCAAGTTTTATACATCCTTTAAAATCATCGAGAGATGTATGAATTCAATTATCAATCCCTCGATAATTTTCGTCAAGAGATCCAAAATCGATGTAAGTTTTTATATCTTTCCAATCATCGAGGGATGTATGAACATTTCAGTACTGGATTTATTGGCGAAATTCATATATCTCTCAATGATATAAAATCCTAATTCTCCAAAAATCATCGAGGAATATAATGTTCACTTTCTTCCTTGATATGAAATTTTAAAAAATCATCAATATTACACCATTAACAAGTATCACGTAGAATGTATGCATAAAAGTTATACTAAATACATTTATAAGCTTTTTACAGACATAACTAGAGGACACAAATTATAATTATTATATTTGGGTAAAATTTTTTACTTGTTATAAAAATGTAATTCCGTCGAATTTATTTTGAATGAACTTGCTTGAACAAATAACGATTAATACTATGATACTTTTAACTATGATCTTTTTAATTTAAATATTGATATATTTATCTGATTTTTTTAATTTGCTTTAATTTTTTAAAATAAAATAAAACTAAATTTTCATTCATTTTTGCACTACTAAGATATATAGACAAGAGTTAGGAATATTTTTATCTGAAATTTTTATAATATCCTAAATATAATATATTTAAAAATTAGACCATATTAACGTAAATAGAGTATTTTTGGACTCTATAAGCCAAAAGCCCTGAAAACCGCTCAAATTTCCGAAACCGCTAACATCACTTTCTCTAAACCTTAACACTTCCCACGCCCACCAACCAGACACAATGTCCACAACACCTTTTCAAGTTCTTTTATCAAACTCCCATTTCACACTACTCTTTCTTGTAAGTCACAAGACAGTCATCCATTGAAACATCACGCGTTTCTCTTCAAGCCATCAATAGTAAAACGGTTTTTTATCTGTGCGCCGAATACCCAGATGAGGAAAAGTTTTGTAGATGCCAAAGTTTGGTCCTTGGGATCGCAGTTTTCAAAAACAAAGCTTTCAGTTCTTTCCAAGCTCTGGTTCTGATAGGTCTGGCTGGTAAGGTGTTTTTTTTTTTTTTTATAAAAAAAAACTCTTGTTTTGGGGTTTGCGGGTATGTTTGGTAGCTGAGAAAATTTGAAGGAGAACGTATGAAAAGTTGGGATTTTGACTAACTGGTCTTTTCCTTTTTCGTTTATTTCCTATGATTTCTCTGCTTCCAAAGTGAGTTCAGAAATTGTTATGTTCTACGTGAAAAAATGTTCAATTTTTGTTTTAGTATCAATTTGGTGTTTAATTCTTTATATTTTTCTTGCGATTTTGAAAACTTTTCTGTTTGATTTGATTTGATTTTGGTAGTAAAGCTGTGAAAGGTAAAGATGACTATTCGTACAGTAGTTTCCTTTAGGTGCAACATGCCATTGTTGAGTTATTCATAAAACCAAAAACTTCCGCTTTCTTTACCAAAACACACACACACTCTCAACTCGCTTTTCTCTATCCCATTTTGATAGTTAATTAGTATTTGTGACATCACAGGCAGCTAAAATTAATTTATCAATAACTCGTGAACTTAGCATCATTGGGCATAAGATCATATTTGGATTTTTGCTGTGTGTTTGCCGGGCCACTATCTTTAATGGTTTCGAATATCATAATGAAATGATCTGTTTGTACGTTTGAAATAGAAATGATTTATCTAATAGCAGAAAGAGTTGCTTTTTTCAGAACTCACTATACACATACCATTACATGTATGACTTTATAATTTTGTAATCAAATTTTGTAATTGGTTTTTCCTTTTAATTTTGAGGGGTTGATGAATTGGAGAACAAACTCACCAATAGTTTCTTAGAAAAGGAAATGATTGAGTGACATGGACTGCAAATTGTTTCTGTGGAAAGCATGAATATGAGTTAAAAATTTTTGGGATTAAGATCCTTTTCTTAGTATCAGAAATGCTTATCCTGTTTATCAAGGGTGTCATTCAGGATTATTCAATGGCAATCCTGATTAAAGCATACTACTCTGTGCCACCAGGCTGTTAACATTTTCTGTAACCTGCTGCCAATTTCTTTTATAAAAGGGTAAAAAGAAAAAGGATTATTCAATGGCAATGCTATAGTTTGACTGATCGACTTGGTCTTCTGAAAAAAGACAGGCACAATCTTTGTACTGCAATAATTTCTCCTTTATTGAACTAACAATAAAATATCTGATCACTTAATTTTCTGTAAGCTTCTTAAATTTTGGATAATGTATTAAAATTCTGCTTCTTATTTTCCTTAGCAAATCATGTTTGCATTTAGTTGAACACACTCTTTGGCCTGTACAGATCTTCTGTGGAATATATTTATGAGTTTTATAATGAACACATAAACTACATTAGGACTTTATAATGATATCCTTTCTGGAAAGATGTAGCTTTCCTAAAATTAGCTTTCAGCTTTAGACTGTATATGTAACTTCTTATATGTCAACAATCTATCTTCTCCTGTTTACAGGAGATCATGGTTTCAATGACTAAGCACTAATGACATTGTTTATGCCTTGATAATAGCTAATACCGCTGTCTTTCTATTATGGTGAATGGCAGATCAAAAATTTATGATGAATCTGTAAGTCCTCTAGATTTTGAACTTAATTTAAACAAATAATGGAAAATATAGGTTTTGTTTGTCGGACCTCTTCTTGTCAAGGCACACTATCTTTTAAGGGTGCATAAATCAAACTTGAGACAATTTCTATAATATCCCACATCACTTGGGAATGGGTCTGGGGATGTGCTTATAAGTGTTTTATCCTCTTTTAACTAGTACAAGATCTTTTGGGCCAAGGGTTTGAAATCCTTGGTGGCAAGAGCAAAGCCGTGAGGGGCTAGGGTTTGGGCCTGTTTTGCAACTTTGGACTTCCCAAAACAGACAATATCGTGTAAGTTGGGCCAGGTCATCACTATTTCTTATGGCATTGCAATTATGTTACCACATAAAGCAAAATATCATAATGTTATCACTATTTCTTATGGCATTGCAATTATATTACCGCATGAAGCAAAATATCATAATGTTATCACTATTTCTTATGGCATTGCAATTATATTACCACATGAAGCAAAATATCATAATATTGATAAACAAGTGCCAAATGATATATTCAGGATTTTCTAATTGTATATGATCCTAGGCTTAGGATTTAAAAGTATACCATTGAAAGACGAACCTTTTACAATACCTTGGCATTTGTCTAATAGTATTCCAATTTTTTAATTTAATTATCCTAACTCATTGATGTTCTCTTAGCAGATTTCATTAGACAATATTAAGAATGGATGTGTGCACACGCTGATAACTTTTGCATTCAGTCATGTTGATGTGGAGCACATTGTGTCCAACATGATTGGACTTTACTTCTTCGGGATTAGTGTATGTAGCATGTCTTGTATTGTTTTGTTTGGCTAAACTTTTATATTTTTTTATGACATTTAATTCTGACCCACAGGTTCAATTAAGTTGGTTATTTCATGATTTAAACCTCATCGTATAGATGGATAAATGTGGTCTGGATAAGAATTTTGCATGAGAAAGTGAACCAAAAAGCTATTTTTTCTTGTTACTCCATTTTTAAAATACATGCTATCATTTATGTATCTAGTCATTTAAATGGCTTATATCTGCCAATTCCAACAATCAATGCATCCGGGTGGGTACTTTTGATTATGTTTTATATTATTGCAAAAATTTGAAATAAGTTAAAAAATGGAGATAATTCACTTTCTGATGGTGAAGCTTGTTGGCTTTACATATAAGTTGTATATTGTAGTCTTCGTTTAGCCTTCACTGATTTTGGTTTCTTAGTGCATGAAAGAGACATTTATTTTCTTAAAGATTAGGCAAATATATTGCTGAAACTTGTTTGGGTGTTTTGGGAATTAAGGAAAACCATGTGAACATTACAAAGTTATGGTTGTGATTATCTGGTTAGGCTTCAATTAGTGGATAGTTCCTTTATCTTACATAATTTTTCACTGTTTTTACATTGAGATTGAGGAGCTACAGCTTTGAAACTAAGGGACTATTTGTTTTTTAACTGAACACTTTACATTATTCAGTTTCAATCACTAAGATGTTTTAAATGTGTTTGTTTCTCAACTTTATATATTCAGATCTATTTAGATTTCAGATAAAAAAGCAAATGCTAACAATTTGAAAGAAATTGTGATTGTTTGCTTGGCATGGAAGTTAACTCAATATATTGAATTTACGATCCGTTTAAATAATTTTGTTTGTGTCCTTAAGAAGAGGTTAATTTATATTTTCAATTATAATTGAACCATTTTTGGTACATGTAACCATTTGAATTTGAATCTTTAGATGATGAGCCATTTTAGTGGTTGGTTAGTACATTTATGGCCTGTTGGGTTCCCCTCACTGGACTGAATTTGTCCGTTATTTGCATAAAATAAATATTAGCCCATGTTTGGTAAGTGGGCTGATCTGCATAGTTTGTGTTGCATTTTGAAATTATGCAAATCAGCCCTCAGCATATCTAACTCGTGCCTCCCCACTGGTCAGCCCTGCACTAATATGTCTATCTTCTTCTTTTTCTTTATTTTTTTAAAATAAAATAATATTATATTATTATTTATTTTATAAATATAATATATATATGTTCTTTTCTATTTATTTTATATTAAGTATTAGCATTATTTCAAAAAATTAAATATTAATATAGTCCAATACGTCATTAGATCAAACAATTGTGTTTGGTAGCACGTAGTCGACCGTATTATTTCAAATGGACTAGCTAGATTGAACTGGAATACAATGGATAAAATGAAAACTTGTACTATATTTGGTACAACACGTACTCTATTGTATTATAAGTTAACATGTGTTTGGTCCAGTGACGTATTAGACTATATTAATATTTAATTTTTTTGAAATAATACTAATACTTAATATATAATAAATAGAAATATATATTATTTATATTTATTTTATTTAAATAAATAATATAATTTTATTTGAAATTAAAAAAAAAGAAGGAAGATAGATAGACTAGTGCAAGGCTGACTTGTGGGGGGGCACAGGTTAGCTATGCTGAAGACTGGTTTGCATAATTTCAAAATACAATGTAGACCAAGTTCACTTACCAAACATGGATTAATATTTATTTTATATAAATAGTGGACACAATCCATTCCAGTGAGGGGAACCAAATGGACCAAACACGTGTTAACTTATAATACAATATAGTACATACTACACTAAAGATAGTACAAGTTTTTATTTTATCCATTTTAGTCCAGTCCATTTAAAATTATAGTCCAGTACTTGTTGCCAAACGCACCCTTATGTTTCTCTAAGACTATACGACAGTCCAGTCCATTGAAAGTGCTTTAATTTTATTGCAGGTAGATGGATTAGGAACAGAGCGTTCAAAGGATTCTGACAGTTAATATTACTTTTCAATGTCTTTTGCATGGCAAATCAACATTCATTATATCTTCAATGCATTTGTGGCTTCTTTTGTGAGCTGATTGGTTAATTTTTTTGGGCCTGTTTGTGAAGTTCTGAAATTTCTCTTTTTTGATATAAATTTTATGCTCTGCGCAGATTGGAAGAACTTTTGGACCTGAATATTTACTGAAGTTGTTTTTGGCTTGGGCAATTGGTGGCTCAGTTTTCTATTTAGTGCACCGTACCCTTTTAGCTATGTCATCAAAGGTACAATCTTTCCAGGAATGATTTGATTATTTACTAAGCTACTATGAGAAGTCAAAACATAGGATGAGTAGTTAGTATTAGCTAATGCACGATAACATTTGGTATTTCTCTTATAGATATAATTCAATTGTAATTTACTCAGTGCAGTTGTGATTTATCACTAATATACATTGTTTCCTGATAATGACATAAATTTTGATTCAATAAATTACCTAGGAAAATATATGTATTTTGTACATTGGAATTCAAATGGGGATATTCATAGAGTTGTACTTATGGTGACAATATGCAAAATTCCTTGATCTGTTGTTGAATTGGTATCTTTTAGTTTGCTCTTATTTCCTGCTATTGCAGTGGCAATGTACGTGGATGATGGACCCTTCCAGTATTCCCGCATTGGTAAGCTTTTGTCCATCTTTACCTCAAAGTACTCTGCATATTTATTCAGACTAAGCAACTGAATGAATGTGTTGTCCTTGTAATGATCTATCGTTTGTATCTGAGAACCAATATATGCAGTAAGGATCTCATCTTCTCATGTAGTTTATTCCTGTAATCTAATTCATAAGCCTTGTCTATGAAACCAGCTAAAATCTGTCACACAGAAAATGTACTAATTTTAACCCATTTCTTCTTTTGCATGGCATTTGGAATGAGACTGTAATAGTTTCACATTGTAAATTTCCACTTTTTCTGATAAAGTTTGAAAATTTATTGTCATTCTTTTGCCCTTCCATGTGGTATATGCCTTTTTTGTCTTCTAAACGTATCACTTATCTTTATAATAAATTTATTAATTGCCCAATATCAGAAAGTCTGTTCCTTTCGTTCCATTCTGGTTTTGCTTATATTTAATTTATTACAATCAATTAGAAGAAACGATGTTATGCCATCCCAGTTGTCTAACTAAATCAAAAACAAGGTATGCTTCTGTGTAGGCCTATATCCTTTCTTTAATTTCATTGTTTGCATGAATTGCCTAGGATGATATTTTCTTAGGTTATGTTTTGTTTTCATGGAAGACAGAGGAAGAACAATAAAAAGTTAATTGTTTTTCTTAGATTTGTAATTTTAGTTGTGTTTTTCATCTTTGATATTGGAGTTCATTTAACTTGGGTTCTCTGCTTGTGTCATTTAGGGCGCAAGTGGAGCTGTGAACGCTATCATGCTGCTTCATATATTCCTGAAGCCAAGGTCTACCGTCTATTTCAAACTCTTTTTACCCATTCCTGTCATTTTACTGGTAAGCTCACTCATAGCTTATGTCAGCAAAGACATGATGTTTGAGGTTGATTTGAATTTCTTTTTTAAAATTATATTGCTTTATTTTCTAGGGGATCTTTCTAATTGGGAAGGATATGTTGAGGATAGTAGAGGTATGTTCGTGATCTTTCTGTAGCTCTTTGGCCTTCTGTTCATGGACTGTAGTTCCTTTAGATCTATGGAACTTTATATAATCTAAAATGGTCATCAACGAGGTATGGTACTTGACAAAGAACTGTAAAACTTCTCCATTTGTAGAACAAAGATGCCTTTTCTTTTCTCAAGCTGAAATTTTTGAAACAAGAGCATGCATATGCAATTTAATTGTACCAACATTTGTCTTATTAGTTGATTGATGGTCATAGTATTTTGGAACTTGCTTTTCTGTATATTTGTAGCATGCCTACTGTGCCTACAAATATGAGGGATAGTAATCATGTTTACTTCTATCAAATATTGACTTGACTAAAAGTTTTTGTTTGTTGTCAATAGAGAATCTTGCCCCTATCATAAATTTCATCCCGCCTAGATTTAAATTGCTAGTTGAGTCCTGTAGATTTTCAATCCTGTTCTCACTAAACCAAGTTCTTTTAGCACATACACCATACTGTTAGACAAAGATTGATGTGATTTTGATTAATAGAATTATTTCAATATTACAGGGTAATAGTAACATCTCAGGATAAGCTCATTTGGGGGGTGCTGCCGTTGCAGCTTTAGCATGGGCTCAAATTAGGAGACGGATTTGAATTCTTAGTTTATCGGATAACTATTGGTTCTTGTAAATGAGGTGTGGCAGTTGTAGTTTTAACATGGCCTCGAACTAAAGGAAGATGTTTTTAGATTTTTGGTTGTTCTGCTAACTCGTAGATGTAGCATTTATTAGTTATTATTTTTTTATGGCCTTCTTGCAAGTATGTTTATATCTTTCGTTTGGTTCTCACAATTACTACTTTTGTTGGGTTTAATATATCAGAAAAATGAGATTGCCCGTGAAGAGCTTATTATTATTTTTTTCTTTCCATTTTGCTTTTAATATCCATTTTTTCCTCAAGAGAGATGCCTGAACTATAATGTGATTGTATTGCCTTCTTTGGTTTTATGTATCTCTGATAATCTATGCCCTTGGGGATCCATTTTTTAACCCAAAGATCATGCTTGTCAAACACTGTTAGATTCAATAAATGATTTTTCCTAACTTTCATAGAACTTTTCTTTGGGGTGCACGAAAAGACTAATTGTGTGAAGCAGTTTTTGTTAATGAACTTGAGGAATGATAAACAAATTGAAGGATATGTAGTCATAATCACAAGGTAGAAAAATTGCAAGGGATATTATATGCAAGTTCTGTTCTCTGTAACAACCGGTCCCTCTTTGTTTAAAATTTAAAAAAAAAATGCAGAGATCATCAGACTGAATTCTTTCAGATATCAACTGCTGTGTCATGGCTCTTAAGTGAAATAAACCAGGGGTGAAGTGTGAAAAATGAAAAATTGGTTCTGGATCTTGCCAACTATTATGGCTGATAATCTCAAAGACAAATGTTGTTTTTCTGCTTGGTAGTTGATACAAATAAAAGGGGAAACTTGCAACTTGATAGCAATGGCAGATGCAGTGCAGCCATAACTTTAAATAGTATGGAGCAGATTAGCAGTTCCTTTAAACAAAAATTGTCAGCATTAACTAAGGAAACGCTCAAGCATTAACTACTACAGCATTTACAACCAGGCTTTGTTAAAGCAAAGCGAAGCAATTCATCAACTTTTTTTTTTTCCCCCTCTCAAATCTAATTTACAATCTCTAAATCTAGGGAATATGAATAGGGTCTAAAGCCAGCAATGCTCTCTCTCTCACAACTATCTGAAACATACCCAATAGCAATAGGTCAGCAACTCTCCTTAATTAATAGCTTGTTTTCATTGCAGCAACAACACTTGCAAACCTTCAGGCTACAGTTCCAATCCCAATTAAACGCCCGACAAATGTAGACAGAGAAAAAGCATGGCACCTTTCTTTCACTTTTAACCACTCTTTGTTCCTACTTCCTATCACCAATAAATTCATTCATCCAGGCTTCCCGCCTTGTTTTGTCTTCAATACTATTTTAGCCTTCCAGTAACTTTGAATTTCTGTGGAGTCAATAACATATCAAAACAAACAAAATTAATTCATAGACAATCTATTACAGTAAACAATCAGATTATATAGCGACAACTGCTAGTGTTAGAGTTAGATCAATTGACATAGACAATCTATTACAGTAAACAATCAGATCAATTGACAATAGTAGTGTTCCTGATATCAGGTTTTGTTACAATTTCTATTTGCTGACTAATTTAAAATTTTTGAAGGCTGCAAAATAATATAACTTTGTGTGTGACAATTGATGATAAATGGATGAATGTTATGTTACAAGATTGGGCACTAGGTGCTACAGCAAATCATTTTATCCATCTATGAGCAATCAAGATGGTCCACAACGTCAAACCAATCTGAGTTTGACACCTGTCCTTGTAACTCATCTATGTGTATCCACGTTAGCCTGATATCGAAGCTGCCTGTGGCCCCGTCTAAGAAGGGACCCTACATAAAGCCATTCTCCATATGTCACGTGTCCGGCCACTCGACCCCATCAGATTTAATACTCCCTTAAATAATCCTTAGGTTTTTTACTAAAATAAAAATAAAAATAAAAAAATCGCTTGTTCATGTTTCTCCTCTTGCTCATTAAACGTTTCATTCTTCCTATGACACTTGTTTAGTCTCTTGTTTTGTTTTCATTTTTTAGCATGAACTCAAAATCATCCGCTCAATCCCCAAAAAACCCTTCTCTGTATTCTGCCACTTTCGCCAGAAAATTTTTAACTTTCTGGGAAACTGGAGATTTTTCCTGAAAAAACGAAATCTTAAAAGAAAAAAAATGAGGTGGGAAAAAGTCCTGCTCAAGAGCCCACCTGCACAAGTGGCTCAGCAATTGGTATTGAGCGAAATATCTAGTTCAGGGCCAGGCAAGCGATGGGGCCACACTTGCAACGCCATAAAAGGAGGCAGATTTCTCTATGTTTTTGGTGGTTATGGCAAAGATAATTGTCAAACTAACCAAGTACACGTTTTTGATACTGGTACCTCTTTTTATTTTCCCAGATTCTTGCCTTCTCTTTTGCGTTCTTTTTCCCTCTTTATTTTTATTTGTAATATGTGCCAGTTCTTAAAGTTTGCATTTTGGTTTGTGTTTTGTTTTGTGCAGTGGTAAAAATTGAATGTTTTTTTTTTTATTATGGATATATTGTTTGGTTGATTCACTGTTATGAAAGTTGGTTGTTTCAGGGTTTATGTTGGGTTTATTTGATGGAAACTCTTGGGGTTTTGCTGTTCGTTGTCAATGTTGTGATTGCTTCATGGTTTGCATAAATTATTTTGAATTAATGATTTTGTGGGTCTGTTGTAGAAATGATTTGTTATATTTTCTTTCTAGCTATATATTTGTAGGGTTTTGTATATTAGCTTGATATTTAGCCCTTTCTTTTTGTCTTTTAATTCATGTGGGTTTAGCTTCAGTTCCTTATTTGGAACCAATTCCCTATATGGGTTATTGCAAAATTTGGGACATCCCAGCGAATGGTGTTAATGGATAACATTTTTCTATAGCTATACTCTCTTTCTGGGACTTTATCTTATTTTTCCTTCCATAAAGTTGCAACGTCTTGTATTTGATAACTTTTTATGTTGTTGCATGCTCTTACATTCTAAATAGCTGCTTTGCAGTTAATCAGGCATGGAGCCAGCCAATGACAAAGGGCATTCCGCCCACTCCGCGGGACAGCCATAGTTGTACCACTGTCGGTGAGAATCTCTATGTTTTTGGTGGTACAGATGGAATGAACCCTCTCAAAGATTTGCATATATTGGACACTTGTGAGTTATTTCTGGCCTTTATTTTTTTTTCACCTTTTATTTCAAATGGTAAAGTTTTACCTATATTTTATTTATTTATTTATACATTGTCAATTTGCTAGAGTAATAAAATTTTTCTGAAAGTAGACTGATAAGAGATACTGTTCAAGTCTGAGGTTGCAATTTATTTTTCTTCTGTGGTCAAGGGATTGCTGGGTATCATCAAATATATATTATTTCTATCTGTTTGTTTTGTGTGTTACTGAGCTCCAGTGATGAAAGTGGCATTTTCTCTTTATGTCTGTTTGTGGACGCTAGGTATTGTGAGGATTTATTCTAAATCAAATTCTGAATATTGTATAGATATTTTGGTTAGTTGAAGGATGGATATCATATGGAATGTTGGATAGGATTTGTATAGATTATTTCCCTTCCCCAATTTTCTTTCTCTCTCCTTTTCATTTTTTGTGGACAGCTGGTCCAGTTTTGTTCCCGCTTTCTTTCTTCAATCAATATATTTCTCAGTTTCTTCTCAGAAAAATTCTGGATCATATTATTCTTTGTTGTATGTTTTCTAAATATGACTATATATTCTGTCTATCGTAATTGTAGCTTCACATTCATGGATATCGCCGATTGTAAGGGGTGAAGGACCAGAGGCACGAGAGGGTCATAGTGCAGCCCTTGTTGGTAAACGTCTCTTCATTTTTGGTGGTTGTGGAAAATCTTCTGATACTAATGATGAAGTATACTACAATGATCTTTACATATTGAATACAGGTGAATTTCTTTATATGCCAGTGGTACTAAACAATTGGGCTATGCTGATTTTGACCACTTTGATCTCTAGTTTGCGGTTCAGTTTATAATTTTGTGCATCTGGATGGTAACTATTGAATAAAATTATATTGGATTCCTCATTTTGCATGGCTGGTATTTGAGAGAACATCTAGAAGTACTCAAGGTGTCAGATATTTCTTTATTTGCAATTTGGCATTATTTTTTGTGAACATTGACGTTGGTCCAGACATTCACCACAAATTTAGAGTCTAACTGATACAGATGGTGAAGAAGATTTTGTTACATCTTTTTGCCTCTTCTCTTGCAGAAACCTTTGCGTGGAAACGCGCTACAACATCAGGCAACCCTCCATCTGCACGTGATAGCCACACTTGCTCATCTTGGAAGAATAAAATCATTGTGGTTGGCGGTGAAGATGGACATGATTATTATTTGTCTGATGTCCATATCCTTGATACAGGTTTTATATCTTTCTTATATGTGGTTGATTGTCAATTAAGTTTAAACTTTAATTCGGGCATAAATTGCTTTATCTAGCTTGTATTATCTCAATTATGCATCACATTGCTGTTTTTTTAATATTTATGTTGGTGTTTTTCTATATTGTTAGATAATCTTACTTGGAAGGAGCTGAACACTTCTGGCATGATGTTGCCACCTCGAGCTGGTCATGCCACAGTTGCTTTTGGCAAGAACTTATTTGTTTTTGGTGGATTTACGGATTCCCAAAATCTATACGATGATCTCTATATGCTTGATGTTGGTATGTATGATGTAATTAGCAACAATGATTTATATTTATTTTGAATTATCCATTTTCTTTTCCTGTCTTAAAAATTTGCTTTTACCCTGACAAATAATGTTACTGTGCAAACCAGTGGCCTATTGATAATTTCAACTACATTTTTTTTTCCAGCGGGCTGTAGAGAATATAAGTTGATACTATAATCCCCATACTGTTTGGTGTATAGCTTCCTTTTTTCATATATATCTTCTGTCTCTCAATGCAGATACTGGTTTATGGACGAAGGTGATTACTACGGGCGAAGGTCCTTCTGCTAGATTTTCTGTAGCTGGGGACTGTTTGGATCCCTTGAAGGGTGGTGTCCTCATCTTCATAGGTGGTTGCAGTAAGACTCTTGAGGCACTGGATGACATGCATTTTTTGTACACAGGTTAAGCATACACTTTTCTTTTTTCCCTGAATTAAAATTTAAGTTGGTTCCAAGTGATGATTTTATTCTGGAAATCCCTCCTAGTCAATAAGTGGTATATCTTGTATATTATCCAATAGAAACCTTTAGCTCTGAGGTATTATGCATTATTTATGCACAGGTTTATGGTGTTGCTAATTAAGTATAATGTCCAATTTTAGGACTTGTAAATGAGAGGAAGTTAGAGAAGTTGTCCCTGAGGAAGCAATTGAAGCTAAAGTGTCAAGAACAAATTCTTACTCCTGTACATGATAGAGCTCTGGTTAGAATTGAGAAAATCTCTGATGTGCACCAACCTACACCTCTGTCAAGTTATGGCCAACCAAGTAAGAACTATTGTTACCATCTTTTGATCCTCTAGTTTTTCACCTAAAGGTATTCAAATTAATGCTTCATATTTAACTATTTGAATTGGTAAGTGTGAGAGGTGGCCTTACTCCAATACTACAGTGAAAATTTACTAGAGTGCTTCAGTAATTCAATCACTATGCTAATATTTTGTTGATTAATCGATTGTATGAGTTGTTACACTTCCAAAAGTACTGAATTTAACATGTCTAATTGGGTTTTGAAAAGGACCGAAATCTTGGCTTCAAAAATTTGATTTTCTTTATTTTTTATTTGTCTTTTACATGTCTTGAGCATAGAGTTTTAACGATGCATGATTCTAGTTGGATGTTGGGTAATTAGGCGATAGTGGGAAAAGGAACTTAGGAACTCTAGTTGGATGTCTTTTCCTCGGTGTGTGTACCTTTTGATGCTTGGACAACTTTTGTGGTGATATGGTTTGTGGGTATGCTTTTCCGCATGGGTTTCTTGATTTAAACTTTAGTATTTAAAAATCAACTTGGTGTCAAATTAATTATTATACATCCAGTTATATCAAATTCTTGTATGTTGACGATATTGACATTCTTTTGCTTCTTAACCTTCAGAACACAGTCATATTGTTGGTTGATTTTTCACTTCAGAAGGGGTGTTTGCTGTGTACTATATTTATGAGTCTTTGATTGCAGGAAGAGATAGTTTTCCGTTAAATGAAGCTGTGGCCCTACAAGGAAGGAAAATATTTCAAGCTAAGGTTACTGAAAGCTTTCCTCATGGATTTACAATTGAAACTACTATAAATGGAAAACCTCTTCGTGGAATTTTATTTGCAAACAAGCCAAGCTCTGCCAACACTAATAATCATAGTTCTAGTAGGTATGAACATGGTCGTATGATACGTCGTTTTTCTTTTCCTTTTTATATTATTTTTGATAGTTTTGTTTATGTCTTTGTATATTGTGTTCTCATCAGGAAAAGGACTGCCGCGGAAATTGGGGGTGTTATGTTGAATGGCGATTGCAACAGCAATTCAAAAGCTTCTAAAACCCTCAGGCAAGATGCAATGGATCACGAACTAGTTGATGGTAAGGAATTCACCTCACACGAGATAGCTGCTGCTCCAGATATGAAGAATCCAGCAAATTCTAATGCTTTTCAGCCTGTAAAGGTCATACATTTTTTTCTAAATTTTTTTGGCCTCTTATAGCAGCAGTAGAAATTTATGTTAAATACCAAGTTTAGAACATTGGTTCAGTTAAACTTTGTTTCACTGTGGTGGGTACCCTGCAAGTGCCTGATATAAGAACTGCGAGTTACCGAATGCAACCTCTCAATGGTAATTGTATATATTGTGGTAGGAATTTGTGTTATTTATGTGAATTGTGTTGGATGGAGTATTACAAAATCTCTCTCAAGTTATTGTTGCGTGTCTATCCTCATGCAAATCATAACTCAAGAGTGAAACAATTCCACCATAGAAGTGGAAGTAGTTTACTTCTGGGGACTCTTAAATGGTTGTTCCTGTCAAAGGTCATATCATTTCCAAATACACAATAACTTTTTATCTAAATGGGTCCATCGTTTCAATTCCAAACACAACAGTACTGATAGCTTGGTTTACTGTGGTTGGTGATGGGACGCACATCTATACCCTGCGTCCATTATACCTGGTTGTTGTCGTTGTTCATCCTGCCACTTGCAAGATTAACTTTTCTGCCTTTTGGGCTCCTTCAATTGTTGCTGTGAATGAATGCTTGGAAGTAAGTTTATAAATGTTCTATTTAATTTAGTTTATCTTGACTTTTATTTAACTTTGTGCAGGATCCCATAGATCCAGAACCATCAGTTGCTTATTTGAATTCAAAAGATGATAAGATAAACGAGGCTGCAAACTCCACCATTGAAGTCCATAAAGGGACTACATGCTCCAGCTCCATAGAAAAGGAATCTTCCATTTTGTCATCAAAGAAAGGTATGTTTATCTTGGCCACTTCATGGTTTGGAGTTCTGCATGTGATTCTGCTAGTTCATGGTTTGGAGTAATTTCTTTAAAGGAATTGTCAATTAAACCAAGCTTGCACTTTTTTAAGTGTGATTGAGAAAAATTCGATTTAAAAATGTTAGAGGTTGAAGCTTCATGTGGTTTCATATTGGAAAAATTCCCAAAATAGCCTTATTTTGGAGGTCATTTACGTAAATAGCGAACTTTACTTTATTCTTGCCAACCTAACAAATTTCATAATTTTCAAACAATTTGACTCTCATATAATCATCTACACTTAAAATAATATAATTATTGGATATATATATATTAAAAAATATTACTTTTATGTAAAAAAAAATGTTATTGTAGCTCTATGCTAAATATTCTATCGCTGTTGGGTCTTGAGTTCAATCCCAACAATCGTATTTTTTATTTTATTTATTTATTTATATTATAATAAACAACAGAGCTCGAATTTAAGCCCACGCAAGGGCTAGATTTCGAGCTAGATATATTTATTTTTTTTTAAATGAAGTTTAGATATATTTATTTTTTAAAATTTACAGTTTTATATAAATTTTATTGTAAATAAATTTAATTTGTGAATTTGTTGTTTATTTTAAATAAATAAATAAAATACAATGGTAAAGAATCAAATTCTAGTCACTATTGAAGTACAATAATTTTTATTTTATAAAATAATATTTACTATTATTTGTTATTTAATATTATTTTAAGTGTAAACGATTATATGATGGTAAAATTATGAAATTGGTTAAATTGGTAAGAATAAAATAAAGTTGGTTATTTATGTAAATGACCTCTAAAATAATACTAGTCATATTTAGTTCGCGCCTGTATTGGAAGATATTGTTTTAAATGCTACATAAATGTCTAACAGAAATCTTCTGATGAGAACAAGTGGTTGGTTTGTGTTTGCAGATGGCAGGGCAGCAACCACGGGAGATCACGATGATCCAGCGAAACCAATTTGATAGGCCTACACTTTTGAACAAAACTATGATAGAGACCACAAGCCATGTGTACATTCAACATTTTGAGGGGTTATAGATGCACTTGACCTGTGTGATATAGAGGATCTTCTAACTGGTCTGATCTGCCGTCATCGAACACTTATTTTTGTTGTTCTACCAGCCACCACTGCTCTCTTCGTTATTGGAATATCAACTACTCTAAAACCATGATTGACTAGTTGTATGCAGTAGGTATGTTGTTTTCTTTATTTTTATAACTGGTGATATCTTCATTAATCGTAGCTTCAGCCGAACTGCTTCATACACTCGAGGGGAAAGGAATTTGTGAGGCTGTGGCCGAAATTGGTGATCGACGAGCTTCTTCTAATCCTGTGCGATCATGTTCACTGTCAATGTTAAGTCAAAAGAATTTTACTACTCGAGGATCAATTCATCCTACTGTATGTTACCTTTCAGTTGAAAATAGTTAGTTATCATGACCGTCTATCCAATTAAGGATTTTGACAAAAAAGATTCAATGTCTAAACCCATTAACAAATTTAATTCGACTTAGAATTTTATTACGATTGACTAGTTGTTTATCAACTCATTAATCAGTAATAATTTTCTTTAAATGCGGTACTTGATATAAGAAATTTAGAATTTTGGTTATAAATATAATCGAGTCTACAATTTGGGCCATTTTTATCAAAAATCCATCCAACTATGAATGGCCAGAGTACGCACGGAAAAATTAGCCAAGAAAGGTGACCGTACCTATTGCCCATGATTAAACTGAAACATTCAGAATTTGCTGGATTTACTGTAAAATATTTTAGTTCCATGGTTGCAAATAAAAAAATTTAAGAAAAATTACAAAAAAACACTTCAAAATGGTAATAAGGTTCATTGAAAACCTTATGCCTAAATTTACAACACTTAGAAGGCCTTCCCTCTGGATTCTTCGTAACAAATAGGATTATAATATAGTCAAAATATATATATATATATATATATGAACAAAAAAAAAAAAATCCATTTGAGCTTCAAAAAATTGGAACCAAAGCAAAAACTGTCGGACACTATCATGATCATGCTCACATAGCCAATATCCCAAGACCATGACCACGTACCTGTTATGGCTAAATTCTAATGATAAGAAATAAAGAAATTGTGACACAAGATCAAAGATTAATCAACATTGCTCAATTGCTATAATTGGATTTCAATAATGTGCACATGTCACATTTGAAGTTTCAAAGTTCAAGCTGTTGAGCAGAAACAAACATTTCCTCTGAGAGAAGTACCATATATTACACAACGCAAATAAAAATATCACCACTTTCTAGCAGATTTAGATATTGTTCACCTGATCTTGTCTCTAAAACATCAGTATTCAAAAGTTCCATCCTCGAAACCTGAGGCCTCATTTGCCGCTGCCACCAAACAGGTAATCCAAGGAAGATCCACCACCAGGGGCTGCATGCACCTTAGTTGTAGGACGATCCTGTCCAAAAAGAGTTTTCATACATAAGTGAAATATACGTATCTAATAAAACACACTCAAACATGCAAATGTGAAAGTAACTTTCATAAGAGAGAATAAATAAAACGATGCATTCATGAATCAGTAGAAGAAATGTGAGTATTCAACGTTGACCATAGAATGGTCCCCAACTAACCATGATATAATGTTTGAAATTTTGTAACGATCATCTTTGAACCTGATTATTGTACTATTGTCTTCAAAGTCTAATAACATTTATGATCACTTAATGCAAAAAATTCAAAATCTTATAACATTTATGATCATTTGATGCAAAACATGTTAAACTAGCAGCAAACGACTGTCATGTCTAAGATCATACAGTGAGAAAGTTGCCACAGTTCTGGCCATCGGCACGGAAATAGTTGTTTGCATTGTTAGCAGGAACCCCAGCTGGAATCTCGTTACTGATATTTCCTGGTGGTGCAGCTGGGGGAACAGCTGGTGGTGCAATTGGGGTAGTCTTTTGAGGAGCTCCATTGTTTGCAACCTCATCTTGGTTCTTAGGACATTCAGTAATGCTTGTAGAGGGTTTTGGAGCCTCTCCACTTCCAAAAAGGTATCCCAAAGAACTCTGTCCTCCACCGCTACTCACTCCACGACCCATAATCTTTCTTCTCAATTTTATCTAACAAAACTTGGAGCCTGCAAAAATTTTCCAACAAAAACAAAAGCAGCATAAGTTTTAGCTTAACACTACTAACATCAACCAACATTCTAAAGTAAATGTAACAGTAACATGAAAAGGGAAGCAACGCATGCACC
>JAXCLQ010006341.1:0-47902 GCA_035584115.1 Cedrela odorata
GTTTTTGTCTGAGGCTTATAGGGGTAGGATATCCTTACCTCTATGCCATCACGATACCGATTTACCGGTATGTGACAGCCACTCACTTGTTTAACTAACAAAATGATTTACTACCCTTAACAGTAAGTAACTTCTTAAATTGAAAAATGAAACTGAAAAATTGGATTAAATTCTTCATCAACTCCTTCTATTTTATAACCTTATATCATTAAATATTCATAATTTATATCAAGGTTTACTTTCCCTCCTCCTTAAATAAATTTTGTCCTCAAATCACGAAAGACTATCAATATTCGTGCCTTAAAATCATACCAATAAACCTCTCATATAAAACTAGATCTAAAAGTTTATCCTTAAATTATATCATAAAATTAGTCCTTACTTTCTAATTTATTATTATTTATTTCTCTTAATAAAATACTCTAAAACTTTACGTAGACTATGCTGACATACAGGGTTACATACCATTAAAGTTTCAAGGCCTTATGGCATCTTAAAGTATAAAATGTTAGTCTTTGTTTTAAACCATATAAAAATTGTCAAACAACTTTCAGTAGTGAGTATGTGTATTTATAAAATCTGAAACTTTCCAGACTTGCGCTAGACTTATATCTAAAGCATTATACCAAATTTCATGATTTTTAGAAAAATATAGACATGTTAAAATAATTTTGCAATTCGTGTAATTTATTAAAACTAGAAAATTTAAGCGTATGAAACTCAACTTTGAAAAATCATTAAAAATTGTATACATGTCCATTTTGAAAAATTAAGTTTAAAACACTCCTTTAGATGTCTAGTATAACATATTCAAAAATTAGATTTAAAATGAACATGTACATATATCTATAACTTTTGTACTAAACTATGTTAGCATAGATTTATGTAAAATTCTAATTTTCTAATATTTTACCTTAATCATGCCTTTCCAATGAATATAATAAATCTATAATTAAATTTACCGCTATTATCTTGAATTTCTCCTTCATAAAGTTTCTTCAATCTCCTAAAAAAATCTTTTCTTAAATGAACATAAAACAAACTCTCACACTAACCTCGTGTATTAGGAGCTTACTAATCAATCCATATAACATCTTATTAATGAACATGAAATAAACTCTCAAACTAACCTTGATCAATGAATTTCAACACTCACTAATCAATCCATATAACATCTTATTAATGCATCATTGTCAAATTCTTAAATTTAAAAGTCCATATTCTTTAGTAGTTCTTATTACAACTTAATAAGATTTGGGTCTTATAGCAAACCCACAAAAAAGGCCCATAATCACAAACTACTTAATACAATTCAATAATATAACCCAAGATAATTCTCTTCACAAAGATTACAAAATTCATATTCAATACTAACATAAACTCAGAATAATAGTCTTAAATCTTTCCCTAACATTTCATAAATAATAAATAATCATAAAAATGTTCTAAAAAGAAAAAAAATACCTTTCATGACCTAATTACAAGTCTCGATTTGTTCACCAATTCTATTTTCATTTTGATCTTAAACTAGCTGAGGGAATATATTTTATTTTAATATCTTGCTTCTCAACTAAGATATCCGATGGTATTCTTAAAAGAAACTTTAATATATTCCCACAGTAAAAACAAATCAAATAATCATTTCTTAGGATTTTTTTTATTTGTTGTCCTTTATAAGTGCCTTGATCTCAATGTTTTCTATTTTAAGCTTGCATATACCACTCAACCTCTTTCACATCTCTTAAAGATTGGGTCTTTCTACTCATCTCATACTAATGGCTAGCACATGTGACCTTTTAATTATTTAATATTATACTTGAAATGGAATTTTTCTTTTAAATTTTGAATCCATTACTCATTAACTAATGAATTCATTGAGCATTAATTCAAAAATCGAGGCTAAGGCTTTTTAAATGATTGTATTATATTCAAGGTATCTATCTTAGGAATGGTTGTGAGGTCAGTTGCTTGAAGTTGTTATTGTATCACACTAGTCATACCATGCAAACAATCTTCGATAACATAACTAAGTTAGCTTGATCTCTAGCACCCTTAGTAGAAACCTCGGTAACTCATGTAGTTGTTTGCTTTCATACCAATACTTCAAATTTAACCACTTGTTATAACATAAAACAAAACATAATTACATATAAATACATATGCATATAACCCTAAGGATTTGATATTTTGTTTGTTTCTATTTAACTATTACAATTAAGAGTCTACAAAATTCTAAACTACAATTCCAATCATTTGTAACGTTTATAAAATCTCAAACCTTGCAATAAATTATGACATTTTACCTTAATATCTAGAGAATCTAATTTCAATTATTCATAAGGTCTAAGAATCTCAAACTGTTGCCTCATTCGTTACGCCGTCATTTAGAGTTTATAGAATCTCAAACCTTAGCTCTAGTACCAAACTGTAACACCGCCAACCCAGAAGGGTCGAACAATGCTTAAACTTATCAAAAACACATTTGACTAGATAAAAATTCAATACTTATGAAAACTTCATAAATATAAAAACTAGTCAATATTATCTAATTATTTATAACAATAAGTATGCAAAAAGAAACTATGTCATCCAACAATGTAACAAATAAAAAATGAGGAAATTTTAAATCCAAAGGAACCAAGGGACAACAAAATCTCACCAAATCCATCCACTATGCACAAAAACATTAATTCATCTGAGCATTATATCACTATAATGCGTTTTAAGCTCTGTACGTATACTAGTTTTTCATATATACAAAATATATACATAATATATATAATGCACATGCATGATATTGCATGAGAGAAAAATATAGTCATTTCATAAAGTTCATAACACTTAATCACTTTAGAAGTTTCTTTCAAAATTTACTAGAAATATCTACATTAAATTACTACTTAGTAAGACTTCACTTAGCACTTATTATTTATTGAGCCTAGCCACCACTCTATGACCTATTATATGTGGGGTTAACGCAAGTATGGTGTATATTTTCAAAAATAAAGAGCATTCATACAGAAGGTAAAAGCTACTCTCTCAACCTGATCATATGGAATAGTTAACAATACTTATCACTTATACCAAACTCGAAGGAATGATCACACTTATAAAGGCTCCTTATAAACTTATAATTGTCTACTAAGTAATGAAGTTGGATATCCTAGAAAAACAATGAACACTCGTGCCCAAAGGAATGATTACTTGGTTATCACTTAATAGACAATGCATATATCTATACTTTAATGCCAATGCTCATGACTTATAAGCAATCACATATATAAATATATAATAATTTAGAATAATACAAATACATAATAATATGAAAATCAATACTTTCATAATAATATATAATTGAAAAATATTTTAAAAAACACAATCAATTACAAACATATATTTATTGAGATTCATTTTAAAAATGTCTAATACACTTACCTCTTGACAATCACGACAAAACTAACTTAAGAACTTTGACCTATAATTAAATATTGACATTCATAAGCCTCCTATGCATAATTAAAAAGTATAATATATCTATTAGATCTTAATTGTATCACTTATATTATCTAATCTATTTAACGATTTAATATTCAAAAACTTGCCAAACTGGACCATATGATGTTTAAAGATTTTTCTTATACCTTAAATAACGTTCTTTTCTCATGAAATCAGAACATTATCTTTAGGAATTATAATATAAGATCATATAAAAATATTTACTCCTAACTCTACATAAAGCCATTTCATATCATATCTTAAACTTGATCACCTATCCTAATAGTGTTAGAAAATATATTAAGTGGCTCTCAATGTTCAAGTTTTAGAAAATAGAATACACACCCAAATATCATATACTTTTGCATAAGTGATATAAATATATAGAAAGTAAAGTAGCAACATGTTTGGGACAAAATTCGTACTATAACTATTTTAAATAAATTTCGTTTTGATTTTCATATTCTAAAGTGAGACATATTTATTCAAAAATTCATAACAATTTTAAAACATAAAATTTGATATTGAAATATTAATATGATATAATAGACAAAATTAGAAATCACTATGTAAAATTTCATAATTTCTGAAGATTATTTGATTAAATAAAATAGTTTCATCATTTTGACATTTTGTAAAAACAAATAGTTTCCATCGACCCAGAGTCAGTTATGAAAAATCATTAAAAATTAAAAATTTAATATTTTTTAGAGATTTAAAAATTAATCATGACCCTGCAAAAATTATTTTTAGTTTCTAGTTTTAGAAATTCACAATATAAAAAGTTATAAAATTCTCAGACTAAACTATTATCTTACATCAACTTTACAAAAATTATTTTTCTTCCATTCTTCTTCACAAACAATAATATCTTATCAATTATTACCAATAATTCATGCCTAAGAACCCTAAATCAGATTATAAAATCTTCTAATTATAATATTTTATGAAATATATAACAACAATTGCATGCTAAATTATTAATAATTGTCACTTATCTCCGATCTTAAAATCTCAAAATCTCATCAAGTATGGAATCCTTTAGCCTTCTTTAAAACAAATGTATATTTTATGTTTTTCTATAATTTTTGCAATAATTAATGGTTAGTTTATGATACTATTAGAAAAATTATGGTTTTATTTTAATTCGCCCTCAAAAATTTGATTTTTAATTAATTTTCAGAATAAAGGTAATTATTAATTTATTTCTTTAAAGTTTAGGGTCATATTAACATAAAACTATCCAAGTTTCAAAATTTGAATGAAAAACGATAAGTCTAGTTAATGATATTATCAACATATGATATTTAATATTTTTGGTTGATTCTATGGGTATTGCTGGTCACAGGCTTGTGCAAATATTTGGATTGTAATTTTATTTTTATTTTTTGGATTAAATGGTGTTTGTAAAATTTGCCTTACTATTATTCTATTATAATTCCTTTTCTCCCACAATGTATTCCCTCTTAAACTAGTTCTAAGGTTCTTTACTCATATTTTATAATTTTGAAGACATGGAAGCCTGAGAAAGAAAAGCCTAAGAGTTGAAGAGTAGAGTTAATATTTAATGCATGAGACTTAGTTTTAATAATTAGGCTTGTAGTTGTACACCTAGATGTGACCTAAAGAGCTGCCCAGGCTCGATGGCTCGTAATCTTATGACCATGCATTTATTTAATTTTTATTTTGCTCTTTATATTCATATGAACGTATGTCAAAATCCATAAAAAATATGAGTTGTTAATTGGATTAATTATAGACGAGACCAAATAATAATATTAATGTTCTAAAAAAACCTAGATTTAAAAGTTAAATGAAAAATGTAATGCATTAAGAATGCATACATAGCCTACCCATGTTTATGAGTGAATTGGACTTGAGATGTGTTATGGCCAGGCTTTTCCTGAGTTCTGTCTTGAGAGAAAAGATCCATGAAACTTGTTACACATATGATGTGATATGTGTGGATGATCCTTGTGGCTAATGTCAAGCTTACCTTGACGGTTACTTTGAGAATCCATTATATATTAAGAAATGTTGAGCTCACTTAAAACATTGTAATCATGGTTATTGTTAGGATTTCCCTAAGGTCACTATCAAATGTAAGCAAAAATTATATTAAAAGTTGCATATGATGCAATGTGTAAAAATTGATCTACCCATAAAGGTGTACATATTATTATCGAACTCTCTCTGAGGTTGTGATACACAATTTAGTGAGAATTTTAATACCCGCTAGGAATTTAATAGTTTGAATTCCTAGATTGTCCATGTGTAGGTTGTACTTCTAGAAAAATAATAGAGACCTTAAGAAATAAGTCCATTTCTTATGGTAATTAATTATCATGACAATCTTCTAATAAATTCATTTTCTTCACACTTAGATTTTTAAAAAATGGTAGCACCATCTATCAAAAGCTTATTTGATTCTAATAAATTGGTATAAGAATCTTAAGGTCATTCTAACAATTGATAAAATTGTTTATACCCTGGAGAAGAGTTGTTCGAAAAACGTTTTCGAGAACGTAACTGAAGTTGAAAAGACAACTCATAAAAAGTGGCTTGACGATGAGAAAATGACATGTTTTCTCATGTTAGTCTCTATGAGCAATAAGTTACCAAAGCAACATGAGAAAAATGATATGCATTCCATCACGCTTCATCTTCAAGAGTTATTTGGTAAAATAGCAAAACGACTAGATATAACATATCCAGGCACGTATTTAGACCGAAAATGGCTGAAGGTAGAGTCAACACCCAAGTGCTTAAGATGATCTATATAATTGAGAAACTTGAGCAATTGGGTTTTATTATGAATGGTGATCTTAGCATAAATCTTGTTCTTTAATTAGTTTTCAATTCATTCTCATAGTTCATTTTGGACTTTAACATGAACAATCTGGAGGTCACTATATCTAAGCTCCTAAACATGTTGAAAACAACTAAGTAAGAAATAAAAAGGATAAAACTTGTTGTAACATCCTAAATCCGAGAGTGTTACTGGCAGGTGATAGGTCTTTCCTATCACCCTAACTCTAACACAATCTGTTCACACACATCTGCTATGCATACATGCTTGACATCAAGTCATGTAAAATAACACATGTCACTACTTAAGGGCACCATGCCGCCACTGAAAATATATACAACTCGATTGTTTACAACAGTCTACAAAAGCAGGCTGACTATTACTTGCAGCAAATGCCAACCACATATTTTCTTCATCTAACAATATAAAAGTAAAACTGCCAATCTCGATATGAGATGGACCCAACACAATGGTGACTGCGACTAATGACCTCTCTTTAAACTAGTGTTTCCAAGCTGCTATATCTACTCACTAAGCTACGAAGTCCTGCAAAACTGGAAGGGGTAGAAGGGTGAGTTTAAAAAGACTCAGTGAGTAGATGATACACACACAAACATCACTTATTATACATATATTTATACCTTGCTGTCATTTACATATTCTTATCATCATTTCATATTTATACCATCATTTGCATAATCATGCCACCATTTGCATACTTATGCTATCATTTGCATACACACACACACATGTTAAAGTTTTATGTATTTGAACGGAAATACTTCTCAATATATCAAACATAGTATTTCATCACACATCATTTACAACATATCGGTGTTTAAGGGTGTACGCATTGGCTTTCCTTCAAACATCAAACAAATAATCATCAGCATAGATTTTCAATATCTATAAATCTGGTATCCCGACCCTGATGTCACAAGAGGTCGTAATACATCTCTAAGATAGGGGATCACAAGGACCCTAAATTTTTATTCTGATATCCTTGCCTGCGTTATCATAGGCGGCTAGAATATATCTCTAAGATAAGAAATCACTTAAAGCTCTGAATCTTTACTCTGGTTCTTGACTAGTGCTAGCTCGGCCAATTCGGAATACATCTGTAAGATAGGGGATCACCAGGACCTCGAATCTTTATTCTGATATCCTAGCCCGCGTCATCACAAGTAGCCAGAATATATCATTAGCCTCGCAAGGCAAAACCCAAAAGTTCAAATTCACATCTCATATTTAAACAATTTGATATCATGTTTTCTCATCACACTTTAAATCATTAATTTAAACCAATCACAAATAATTAAATGCATTATCGTATTTTCTTTATTATATGTTACTATGCATCATACCAAGTTTATCATGCCTAATCAATGGCAAGTCAACACAATTTTCATTTCTATCCCAATATATTATGTATAGTCATCGTACACACCACATTTCATAATATCAATGCATTCACCTTTTTTTCTTATCATGTCACAACACAATATATTCAACTCATTATACATAGACAATAGTCAATTGTTTTCCTTTATGGCCAATCTTAGTCATACAATATAATTATCTTTTATAGAATCACATTACAACATATCAAGATCATTTTATGCAATCATCTCAACTTATCTTGGAAGCATATCAATTAATTTATTTTATATTTGTTTTCAGTATTGGTTTTATATGCATTCTCAGTATTAGTTTTATATGCGTTCTCAATATTAGTCTCATATGCATTTTCAGTATTAGTTTTATATACACACATGCATATATATATATATATATATACATATATACATATATACAAACAAACATCTATTCACTAGTATCAGGCTACGATATATCCGATCTATTGTAGAGTTAACTAGTGATCGACTTGACGATCTACAACATATAACTGTTGTGTTAGATTCTTTTATTGTAACTAGATAAATACAAGTTACATTATATATATAACTTGCCCACCTAATACTAAACCATTTTAACACGTTTTGGGAGTTCGTATAATACTCACTTTACATCGACTCATTCTTAACTGACAGTGCATTGCACTGGAAAAGTATCACATTTTGATTTTTTGAAGACATACTCTATTACGTGTCTGGTTTCTACCCTTCTCGCGGATTCACATTTTGTGTCTGAATGCTCAAGTTATAACAGGTTTTTGCCACCTTACTCAATGTAACCGACTGCGACCTCTCAACAGGGCAGCTCGGTTCCTACAAAATATGGTACTGTCTCGCTTAATGTCTTGACATGATTTTCAGCTATGTCGTGCCCCTATGTGTGTAGTTTATGTAGAATTTTATAGTTCCTCAATCTGAAGTGCGAAACTCACACAATCCTTATTTTACCGAACCTTACGTAGAAATTACCTACGATTGATGCTCATGAGTTTTACTTGCACTCTCACTCATTCGGCATTCTGCTTACGTGCGCTACTTTATACAAGTCTTATAACATTCTTATATTATAATTTTATCAACTCAAATCACTTCTTGTATGAACAAATAAATGCGACCTACCGGCGTCGCAAGTTTGTGTTATGATTTTTCGGCGACACCACACGCATTACTTTAACGCTTCTCAATTCAGTTTATGTATTACATCATTTCGACCACAACAAATTGCACACAATATCACAATTTCATACACATAATGACAATTAAACATATACACATATTTATATAACCAAATCAACACACATATTATACCTTTTTCTTGCTGAATTCACCTTCCCTTTGGTTATATGTGCTTTCCTTCCACTCTCCTCCTTTTGGTTTTGCTTTGTCTCCCTTCTTCACTTTGTTTACCTGCCAGTCCTTGCCATTTCAACATAAATTTCAGCCATTCACCAACCTTGCCCCTCTCAGTTTTGTTCTAATTTAGCCAACACTCTCAACTTTCATTCAATTAAGTTATTAACACTTACTTTTATCTCAGCCTTGACTTCAATCAACTGAAATTCCTTTTTAATTTAGCCAATCTCTTCACCATAGCCATACACCTCTCGGTTAAGCTTCAATTTGGCCAAGGTTCTTTACCCATGCATAACCTCCCTAATGCTCTTAGTTTCTATGGCTTTCCCTCTCTAATTTTCTATTTTTGTTAATTCAAGCATACAAGATGTAGATAAAACGAAGGGGAAAAGAAGAACAAAGCACTCATTTGTCATTTGGCCACAATTTACCTTTGTAAATGATCATTGCCTCATGCATGCATGGAGAGATTACTTGGCTCCCTTTCGGTCTCTTTGGTCTTTCTCACTTTTAGCCTTTGTTTTTCTTTTGATTTTAATTGCACAAATGAAAGGAATGATCGAATAGCTTTAATTTATAGTTCATAGGTTTTGTTTATATACATGTATGTATACGGTACAAGCAATATATATATATATATATATGTGTGTGTGTATTGGCACAAGTTTAATTGATTTTCATATACACGGTATAAACACCATATATATTTATATTGGCACAAGTTTAAAAACTATGTCTTGATTATATGTGTATATATATATATATATATACACACACATATGTGATACAATTGTAATTTATGATTTGAGTTCAATATAACTTAACATTTTACTAAATAAATATAACTCATGTATTTTCATATGTATATATATGTATCATTTACTACTTTTAGTATTACAAATATGTACCACATTTTATAAGCTTGTATTATGTACTATTATTATGTTTAATTACGCTGTCATGACAATTCTTCCCCTATTAAAATGATTCGTTCTTGAATCGAATTGCACTAAAGTTATAAAACATACCTTCATCAGTGAATAATTGGTAAAATTGTCTTTGCATAACCTCTTTAGGTTCCCAGGTAGCCTCTTGCTCTCTATGGTGCTGCCATATCACCTTAACTGAAGGGATCTATCTGGAACGAAGTGTCCTGACCTCTCTGTCAATTATTTCCACCGGTTGCTCCAGATAAGTCCTGCTCGACGTCAACCGTCTGTGGCTCTAATATGTGCGACTCATCATACACATACTTTTGAAGCATAGAAACATGAAATACAGAATGAATTTTATCCATGCTTGGAGGAAGTGCAAGCTTATATGCTCGGTTTTCCACCGTTCTGAGAATTTGGTATGGGCTAATATATCTTGGGCTTAATTTACCCTTCTTGCCAAATCTCATAATCTCTTTAAATGGAGAAATCTTCAAAAACACAGCATCCTCTATAGAGAACTCTAAATCCCGTCTCTGATGGTCTGCATAGGATTTCTGTCGATCCTGTGCTGTCTTCATTTTTTCTCTGATCAGACCTTTTCCACTGAATCTTGTACCAAATTAGATCTTAGCAGCTTGTGCTTACCAACCTCAAACCATCCCATTGGAGATCTATAATTTATACCATATAAGGCTTCAAATAGAGTTATTCAAATACTTACTTGATAGTTGTTATTATATGCAAGCTCAATTAACGCCAAGTGCATGCCCCAGCTACCTTTGAAATCAAGTACACAAGCTTTCAACATATCTTCCAATATCTGAATGGTATGCTTAGACTGACCGTCAGTATGAGGGTAGAAGGCTATATTAAAACGTAGTTGTGTGCCCAAAGCCTCTTGGAATGATTGGTAGAACTTAGATGTAAATTGACTACCTTTATCTAAGACAATTGAGATAGGAATACCATGAAGTGATATTATCTCGTCTAAATAGATTTTGGCATACTAGGTTGCAGAGTAAGTACTTATTACTGGGAGAAAATGTATGGACTTAGTCAACCAATCAACATTCACCGAAATAGAGTTATAACCCTTGAAAGTTTGCAGAAGTCCAACTACAAAATCCATAGTAATCTGGTCCCACTTCCATTCGGGAACCTCTAAACTCTGTAATGTCTCTGTTGGACTCTGATGCTCAGCCTTTACTTGCTGACAGGTAAGACATCGTGATACATACTCTGCAATATCTCTCTTCATCCCTTCTCACTAGTACAAATCTCTCAAATCATGATACATCTTGGTGATACCAGGATGCATCGCATATGATAAAGTATAAGCTTTCTCTAGCAATGAGTTTTCAATTTCAATGCTGAAGGAACTACTATCTTGTCCTGTCTCTTGAGAAGGCCTTCACCATTAACATGATATTCTACCTCTGCATCCTACCCTATACGTCTCTTTATCTGCTGCACCTTAGAATCTATCTTTTGAGCTGCACGAATCTCATTAATAAGAACAGACCTCACCTAAATCTGTGCCATCAATAAGTGCTGATCTGTTATTTGAAATAACATCCCATCTCTAAAACAATCATGCAACTCCTTCTCCCTCTAATGCTTACATATTACAAAATATGATCAACTCCCCATTGATTTCCTGCTTAAGGCATCTGCTACTACGTTTGTTTTACTACAATGGTACTAAACGGAGCAGTTGTAGTCTTTCAAGACTTCAACCCATCTCCTCTACCTTAAGTTAAGTTTGTTTTTTTACTCAGGAATATTTAAGACTCTTATGATTTGTATATATATCAAAAGTCTTACCTTACATATAATGCCTCCTTATCTTAAGTGCAAACATCACTACCACAATTTCCAAGTTACAAGTGAGATAATTTTGTTCATAAGGATGCAAATGCCGTGATGTATATACAATTACTCTTCCATACTTCATCAATACATAGCTCAAACCTACTCTAAAAGCATCACAATATACTACATATCCTTCTATATTGGTTGGCAATACCAATATAGGAGCAGTGGTCAATCTTTCCTTTAATTCCTAGAAACTCTTCTCACAGGCATCTGACCACTTAAACTTAGTATTTTTCTGGGTTAACTGTGTCAACGAAGCAGTAATCCTAAAAAAAATTCTTCACAATGCATTTGTAATAACCAGCTAACCTCAAAAACTTTGTACCTCTATACCTCTGTAACACTGGTTGGCCGATACCAACTCTTTATATCCTCAATTTTTTTGTAAATCCACAGCGATCCCCTCTCTGGACACTACATGCCTGATCAACATTTCCCTCGAAAGCCAAAACTCAAATTTTGACAATTTGACGTACAACCTATGCTCTCTCAATATCTGCAACACCTTGTGAAGGTGTTTATTATGCTCCTGCTCATTCCAGGATTACACCATAGTATCATCAATGAATACTATTACAAGCTAATCTAGAAAAGGTTTGAACACCTTATTTATCAAATCCAGGAAAATTGTAGGTGCATAAATTAAACCAAAGGACATTACTAAAATTTCATAATGCCTATACCAAGTCCATAATGTTATTTTTGGAATATCCTCCTTCCGAATCTTAAGTTGATGATAACCGGATCGAAAATCAATCTTTAAGAAACATTGTGCTCATTATTATCAACAGGATAGGTTTTCAAAACCTGTATAGCTACTATCGAGTCTTCTACAAGAATACTCATAACAATAGACTAATTTAGAATCTTTATATCTTTACCCATGCGTGTGACTAAATATAGTGAAACAAGTGAATGGGTAATACCTAAATGAAATATTACCCTGGCATAATGAGAATCTATCAAAAGAGTACCTGTCACTACAGCATTAGATGCTTGAGCATCCGAAGGCGTCATAACACAAACTAGTGCTTGGCCTCTATTATAGCCCTACGTTGGGGTGACATGATATTTATATGGAAGTAAATAGGGTTAGTGAAAATTCAAAAATTTGTTATGCTTACTAGAACAAGACATGACTTGAGGAATAAGGACACTAGAGTGTAGACCCTTGTATATGAGTATCCTGAGTATACCACATAAACAAGACACTAATACCTTTCCATCGCAGTCATCGACCACTAGACCATGCTCTGAAACTAACTCTGTAACATCCCAAATCTGAGAGTGTTATTAACAGGTGATAGGTCCCTCTCATCACCCTAAGCCTAACACAACATATTTACACACATCTGCTATGTATACATTCTTGACATCAAGCTATGTAAAATAACAACACGTCACTACTCAAGGGCGTCATGCAGCCACTAAAAATATATACAACCCGACTGTTTAAAATAATCCCCAAAAATAGGCTGACTATATGCAAGCAGCTAATGCCAACCACAAATTTACATTATATGACAATACAAAAGTAAAACTACTAATTTCAACATGAGATAGACCCAATACAGTGGTGATTGGCACTGATAACCTCTCTTTCAACTTGTTTCTCCAAGCTCTACATCTACTCACCAAACTGCGAAATCCTACAAAACTGGAAGGGGGATGAGTCTAAAAAGACTCACTGAGTGAACAAACGCAAACATCACTTATTATACATATATTTATACTTTATTGTCATTTATATGTTCTTTTCATCATTTCATATTTATACCATCGTTTACATAATCATGCCACCATTTGCATACTCATATAGAATATACACACACACACACACACACGCACATATACATATATATATATATATACATGTTACAGTTTTATACATTTGAACGATAATACTTCTCAATATATCAAACATAGTATTTCATCACACATTATTCACAACATACCGGTGTTTAAGGGCGTACGCATTGTCATCCCCTCAAACACCGAACAAATAATCATCAGCATAGATTTTAAACATCCGTAAATCTGGTATCCCGATCTCGATGTCACAAAAGGCCGAAATACATATTTGAGATAGGTGATTACAAGGACTACAAATCTTTATTTTGATATCCTGATCCGCGTTATTACACGTAGTCAAAATATATCATTGGCCTAGCAGGGAAAATCCAAAAGTTCAAATTTACATCTCATATATAAACAATCTGACATCATGTTTTCTCATCACACTTTGAATTACTAATTTAAACCAATCACAAACAATTAATTGCATTACTATATTTTCTTCATTATATGTTACCATACATCACACCAGTTTATCATGCCTAATCAATGGCAAGTCAAAACAACTGTCATTTCCACTCCAATATACTACGTATAGTCATTGTATACACCACACTTCACAATATCAATGCATTCATCTTTTTTTTATTATTATATTACAACACAATATATTCAACTCATCATACATATATATATATATATACATATGCAAATACTCACTCACCGGAATCAGGCTACGGTATATTTGATCTTTTATGGGGTCAACTGGCGATCGGCTTAATGATCTACAACACATAATTGCTATGTTAGATATTTTTAGTGTAACATGATAAATAAATAATTATATTATAGATATAACTTGCCCCAGTTAAGACTAAACCATTTTAACACGTTTCGGAAGTCCGTATAGTGCTCACTACACATCGACTCATTCCCAACTCACGGTGCGTCGCACTGGTAAGATATCACATGCTGATTTTCTAGGGACACACCCTACTATATGTCTAGTTTCTACCCCTTCTGGTGGACTCACATTTTAAGTCTGCGCACTCAAGTTAGAATAGGTTTTCACCACCTTACTCAGTGTAACCAATTGCGAGCGACCTCTAGACAAGGCAACTCAGTTCTTACAAAATATGGTATTGCTTCGCTCAATGTCTTGACCTGATTTTCTACCTTGTCATGTCTCCTTGTGTCTAGTTTATGTATAATTTCACGGTTCCTTAATTTGAGGTCTGGAACTCACATAATCCCCATTTTATCGAACCCTATACAGGAATTACCTGCGGTCGACACTCATGCGTTTCGCTCGCACTCTCACTTGTTCGGCACTTCACTCACATGCGCTACCTCATACATGTCTTATAACACTCCTATATTACAATTTTATCAACTAAAATTACTTATTGCATGAACACACAACTGCGACCTACTAGCGTCGCAAGTTTGTGTTCTAATTTTTTGGCGACAACACACGCATTACCTTAACGCTTCTCAACCTTATCGGTATCACTTCACACATTCAATTTTCATAGCAACAATCACAATTCTCACTAGCACACACTATCCAAATTCAGTTTATGCATTACATCATTTCGGCGACAACAAATTGCACACAATATCACAATTTCATACACCTAATAGCAATTAAACACATACACATTTATATAATCAAATCAACACACATATTACCTTTTGCTTGCTGAATTCATCTCCCCTTTAGTTGTATATGCTTTCCTTCCACTCTCCTCTTTTCGGTTTTGCTTTGTCTCCTTTCTTCACTTTATTTTCTGGCAAGCCCTTGCCATTTCAACATAAATTTCAGCCATTCACCAAGCTTGCCCCTCTCAATTTTGTTCCAATTCAGCCAACACTCTCAATTTTTCATTGAATTCGGTCATTAACACTTACTTCCATCTCAACCTTTACTTCAATCAAACCAAATTCCTTTTAATTTAGCCAATCTCTTCACCATAGCCATACACCTCTCGATTAACCTCCCTACTTTTTTGGTTTTGTTAATTCAAGCATGTAATATAAAGACAAAATGAAGTGGAAAGGAAGAACAAAGCACTCACTTGTCATTTGGCCACAATTTACCTTTGTAATTGATCATTTCTTCATGCATGCATGGAGAGATTGCTTGGCTCCCTCTCGGTCTCTTTGGTCTTTCTCACTTTTAGCCTTTGTTTTGCTTTTGATTCTAACTTCAAAAATGTAAGGAATAGCTGAATAACTTTAATTTATAGTACATAGGTTTTGTTTATATACATGTATGTATACAGCACAAGTACTATATATGTGTGTGTGTGTGTGTGTGTGTGAGTGTGTGTGTGTGTGTGTGTGTGTGTGTGATACAAGTGTGATTTATGATTTGAGTTAAATTTAACTTAACATTCTACTAATTAAATATAACTCATGTATTTCCATATGTATATATATGTATCATTTTACTACTTGTAGTATTACAAATATGTACCACATTTTATAAGCCTGTATTATATATTATTATTATGTCTAATTACGCAGTCATGACACTTGCATTCTTGCTAGTTGGTGGTTTTTCTAATTCAAAATGGGTAAAGGAAAGTTCAAAAGGAAGAAACCACTCAAGGCAAAGAAAGGTATTGATAAGGGCAAGTCAATAGTCATTGACAAGGGAACTTGTATCTATTGTGAGAAACAAGGTGATTGGAAGAGGAATTGCAAAGAATGCGTAGATGAGATCCAAAAATTATATCAAAATAAAGCTTCAAATGGTATATGCATGATCGAAGTCTATTTATCATTAAAGAATAGTTCTTCTTGGGTATTAGAAGTAATATTATATTCATTTTTTTTTGCATTTTCATATTATATTTATAAGCTAATGGGACCTACTTTCATTTGCTTATTGGATCCAATTTCAAGTGGCTAATGCTTTTCGTAATGAATTTTTGATAAGTAATGTGTAAAGTGGCATTGTTGTCTTTAAGAAGGATGTAATATTGACAGGTGTTTATGTGTTGTTAAGCATACAAGGCATTAAAAGATTAAAAGTTAACAATTGGTAATAAAAATTAGAATGTCAGCCATCTCTTTTAAATTTAAATTTGACTTTGCAAATTAAAAAGCTTTGCGTACAATTGAAATCCTTGAGTTCAAAACTAAAAGAGGAACGAAGAGTATTCGAGAGCAAACAAGGTATTACTACAATGATTTTAATTTCTATTAGTTATAGAAATTGATTTTAGATATTATATACGTGCTAATTGTTTTAGTATCTTTAGTATTTGAAATTTAATGTACAAATATAATTTTAGGATATTGATTTATGTTTAATAGTTTTATTTATGATAGTGTTTAAATTGGTGTTGTTTTGATATTAAAAAGTGATTTCGAAAAAGTAGATAACTTTGCAGGAGGAAAATTATTATCAATTTTGTATTAAGGTAGTTGTTTATATGTAAATGAGATAATTTTAGTTTAAAGTTGAAAGTAGGGTGCTTGTTTTATTTAAAATTTTAAACACATGCTCATGAATTTTTCGAACGTATACATGTTTATCCAATTAATTATTTGCTAAGCCAAATTTAAATATGTTTTTCATGAGTGTTTCATTTCCATGAATTCAACAATAGAATTTCAAAGGCATGTGTTATGTTTTAGCTAGAAAAGCTTAAAGTGTTTAATTGAAATTAATGAAATTAATTTTTTGTAATTTTAATAGAAAATTTTCAGACGTTATTGTTTTCATTAATTAAGCAATTTATTGAATGTAGATTTATTATGATTGTGATTGGTTAAGCACCAGTGACATGGACGTGATTTCTGTTTCGTGGTGAAAGTCCGTAAATATGAAATCTGGGGTGAAGGTCCCTAAGAATAATACCCCAAAAGTATGTTGGTCATTAATAGGGCAAGGTCTCTGAGAATAATGCCCCTAAAGTATGCATGAAGTTAATTAAATGAAATGTATTGATGATAAAAATAACAATTATTTCATTTCATCCTATTTGGAAGATAATTTTTTTAAAATCTCTCAAATATTGTTTATTGTGATGTTATTGGAATTTAAAAAATGAATTATAATTTGTTAATTTTTAAAACTTCCATTGCATATAAATATTTACTAGGCATTAGATCATTCATTCCTTTTAGGTTCTAGGTAAGGTTAGAGACAGAGTAATTAGATTAGATTAGAGGTTTCCAATTGAAAGTGTTTAAAATCTTATTTTTAGGTTTGAAATTTTAGGAAATGTCCTTTTTATAAGAGGAAACACTGCCAAAAGTTTTTGAAAATTAGGGTCGTTGCAAAACCTTGCACCAAACCATGGTTAAGATTTTTTTGATAGTTCTTATATTAGTTAGAAATTATTAGGTTATCTTGGATCCGCGGTTATTATTTCTTTTCTTCCTCATTGATCTCATGATTCTATTTTTTGTTTGGTTTTGTAGCATGAATTAGCTTGAGCAAAACAGATGGATGTCTATCAACTAAAATGAACAATGTGCATTAAGAGGGGTTCTTGTGAAGGACCTTAGAAAATTACATGGCTGATAGGATTAGAGAGAGTTTGGTGCCTGAGGAATGTTACAGAGATGTTTCTCTAGATTGATAAGTAACTGCAAAACAAAGCTCGAGGCATTACTTAGCTTAAGGGTATATGGGAAGGGGGTGAGTAAGAATAAAATAATAGTGCGATGTATATTTTAAACTTAAAAATTTCATGATGCTTGCGGATTGTAAAGGGTTGGTTCAAATGTTTGATAGGAGATTTAACGAGTGAGGGGTGAGGTTAACTCAATAAATGAGACCAGCAAGGAAAGACCAGTAATGCTAGCTCATTTCTTATTAGAATAGAGAAACCTTTTAAATCTATTATTATTGAGAAGAATTATATAAAGTGGTATTGAGTAGAGTCAAGAAAGGTGTAGATGTTTATATATGACTTTTGTATATTTATCATCATCGTATATTTAACTCTAGCGACTTTTTTTTTGTGTTTTATTTGGCTATTTTTTTAGAACTATAAAACCTTCCTGTTAATGTTAGAACAACATTAATAGTTTCTTGTGTTATTTCGGTAAAACGTTATGTTTATTCTACTATTATTTTTTAACTATTATGGCATAAAACTTATTGTATTTCATTATGTATGATAATAGAGAAACAAAGCCATTTTCTTTTCAAGGAGAAGATGAGTTTAGCAAATTATACTAGACTATGAAAGAATTTGACAATAAATTGTATAGTTTCATAGGTAATGAAACATACAGCCATGGAAATAGTGAAGGAAATAAGAGTATGTCAACATTGGGTGAGTTCAAGAAACTCAATCCCTTGACGTTTAATGGAAAGGCTAGCCCATTAGTTGTTGAAGAATAGGTATAACAGATTGAGAGAATCTTGGATGCTATGCAAGTACCTAAAGAAATCTGGGTAAAGTTTGAAACTTTTTAGTTGATTGAAGATAATTAATTATTGGTGGAATACCATCAAAATCATAAAACAAGATGATGAGTGAACATAGGAAGCTTTCAAGGAAGTTTTCCTTGGAAAATATTTTCCTACTGAGTTTCATGACACTATATTAGATGAATTTATTCATTTAACTCAGGATAATTTTTCAGCGTCTTAAAATGAAGCAAAGTTCGAGGCATTGCGCCAGTTTAACACCTCTATGGTGTCTAAGGATAAAGATAAGATTAAATGGTTCGTGAAAGGGTTAAAACTAATGCTTTATTATGAACTCATAATATTAAATCTTTAACAATATTATGAAGTCGTGGAACAAGCTTTAATGATATAACAAGATGAAGATGAGATTAAATAAATAATGGAATCCAAGAAAAGCAGTTCAAATTTGAAACTTTCTAGATAGGGAGAAAAGAGACAGATGAGAGGTCAGGTTCTTGTTCGGGATACTTAAAGCTCCCCGTAATACATCTGATGTTTGTTTTGGGTATGGAAAATCAAGTCATCACCTAAATGTTTGCCTGAGTTTAAAGCAAACACATAAGGTAACTGGCTCTAATCAGGGAAGCACTTAAGATAGACGGAGTTTCCTTGGGCATTCAGGAGTTTGTTTTGAGTATGGAGAATAGGGCATTATTGAAATATGTATCCACATTTAGGGTAGGTATCGAGTCAAGCGGCTAGTTTTGATCAGAGAAGCATTCAAGCAATACCACAACAGATTCATCAAACTAGATAACCTCAACATAGACAACTGGCTTTATCCACTATTTCCAAAAATCATGTGTCTGGAGGTTGGCATAATAGTCTTCCCACGGGTCCTGGGAATCTTAAAAATGTATGCCATGTGGGTCCGTTGGTTGAATACTCTGACTTGGTAGGCTTGGGGGGTCTTACAGGGGGAAACATTGCTGTCGTGGGTCCTTTTGCCAGTCTTCTGAGATAAAACTAAGATGGAGTGATAGGTTTCCACGTGTGCTTGTCTCTGGTTCATCTTGCTTGTTGAGAAAAACCTTTCTGTATTGTCTGTTTTGAAAATCGTGGCAGAATTCTTCAGTGGACTAGTACACTCAGAAGACAAAGCATCCGAAGAGTTTTCCAAACTCAAGTGTTGCTTCTTTAAGCCACAAGACCTCAACAAGCACTTCAAGATGGTCAGAGAACGATTCTATCTCATCGGTGGACTAGACGACCCCAACCTCAAACAAGCTTACTTGAACCAACTCCCTGAACCTCTTGGCTCAGAGACACTCAGATTCCTCTCCTCACAAAGACAAACCTTGGCAACCGTCTCTCTCGGAGACCTTTATCAACATGTTCTCCTCCAATTGCAGAAGCTTTGCAACAGTTCCAAGTTTCTTAAAGAATATCAAGTTTTACAGAAGAAATTAGGTCTAGTCTGTGACAGACGAGACCTTAAGATCAAATGTAAGAATGACACCAAGAACTGTGAATGCTCCTACAAGTATAAAAAGAAACATTTAAGGAGATATGGTGATTCTAAATACTCCTCCAAAAAATCCAAGTTTCGAACCAAACGGTTCTTTAGAAAGAAGTAGACCTTCAACAAACCAGACCATTGTTTTACATGTAAAAAGAAAGGGCATTTTGCGAAGCAATGCCTAAAGAGTTCCTACAGAGAAAAAGTCCTCCATATGATCTCTGAAGTCTACCATGGAGACATCAGCTCAGATCTTAAATCCATCTTCTTAGAAGAAGAAGAACATACAGAAGAATATACAGAAGTCACACTCTTCGTCATCACCAAGCCTAAACACAGAAATACCATATCCTCTGATGATGAATCATCGGACTCTTACCAGTCTTATCAACTTCTACCAGCATAGCCTCCTCCACCAGAACAACCTCTCCAGATAGCCTCATCCCACTACATCATCTCCAATGTCTCAATGCTTATTAGAATTACTAAATACGACAAACCCATACATCTGACAGCTCTTATTGGCACAGGTGCAGTTGCTTCAATCCTTAACCCAATTAGACTTCCCAAGGAATACTAAATGAAACACAAATAGTACTTCAAAGCAGCAAACAATGAGACGTTCTCTACGAACCTCATTAGCAAAAGAATCCATATCCAGTTCTTCCCAAGCCTGCTGTTCCAACACAAATTCCTTGGTTCCTCTCTTCCGAACCGAGACGCCATAATATGATTTGATATCCTAGCCTAACTCTTCCAACGAAAGGTTTTCCTTAAACCTAAAGGGTTACCATACAAGTCTTATTTCCATCCATGGATCTAGCCCAAAACTATTTAAGGTCACAAACCCGTATACATCAAGGCCTTAACCCAGATCGATATTCAAACCCGACCCATAAACAAACTCCTTTTTGAAGAAAGAATGATCAACTATAAAAAGAGACACCGATCACGAAGACTACATCAATCTATCTCTTCTTTTCCTCTAGTAAAAATGTTCTCTCCAATCCGAGATTACATTGCTACTACAGACCAATCTTTCCAACCCCCTGAGTATAAAATCTAATAGCAGAATCAACCTTCTTCCAACCTCAGACATGGAAACTCAGATTCCAGCATTACCGGTCCCAAGTTCTTATCACTCAAGGAACCTTTGCTCTTGGTAACCTTAAACAAGTTCATCTTAACTTCTCATTTATTACGTTGTTCCAGATAAAAGATATTCCTATGGATTTCTCCACTGAGAATAATTTATAGTTCTTATGGTATCTGATGCAAAACTATACTATCGGTATTGAATTTCATGTCACATATATACTTAAATGGTTTGATACGACTCGACATGGTCCAGCCTAATCATATATGGAACCATCGCTCTATACTTCCTTTAGCAAATTCGCCATCTTTTTTACCTGGTTCAACACCCTTCCAAATTGGCATGGCTAATTTCATCATTACTCGGTAAGAAACATGAACCTAAGAGCAAAAAGAACTAGCAGACACTATATCCTCATATTTAAAAGACAAAGTGTTCTATGCGGTGGTATACGACTACAACACTTCCCTCATAATGAAAAATACGATACCTTTCGTATAGTCTTGCCAAACAGAAGTAACTACATCTGCATGAATACAGAGTATACCAGCGCAGGATATCTGAGATCAACTCCTATATCCCCCCTCAGTTATGGCCAACATTTGTAGACACAGTACCATGGGAAGGTTACCCGGGAAACCGCGATTTTTAAAACAGACAATATAGAAAGGTTTTCCTCAACAAGCAAGATAAACCAGAGACAAGCACACGTGGAACCTCATTACTCCATCTCAATCTTATCTAAGAAGACTAGCAAAAGGACCCACGACAGCAATGTTTCCTCTACCTGCAAGAACCTCCAGACCTACCAAGTCAGAGTATTTAACCAATGGACCCACATAGCATACATTTTCAAGATTCGCAAGACCCATGGGAAGACTATTATGCTAACCCCTGGACCCATGACTTTTGGAAAGAGTGGATAAAGCCAGTTGACGATGACACCTCATCTTCTTACGTAGATGAGACAAATATGTTCACTAGTCCTTAATCCAAGTGTCCATTATGTTTTAATTATTGTCTAAATGTCTATCATATGTTTTTATTTCTATCCAAGTGTCAGCTGTATAATTAAGTCACTTTATTTACGCTTATGTAAGCAGTGATGTCACAGCCCATTATTAATAAAGTGGGCCAGTCCTGTAATAATTATGTAAGGTTTATGCCAAGAATATTCTCTATTCTTGAGCTATAAATAAGAGGTTCGTCCTCAGAGTAATCCAAGGAGGAAAAAAGGAAAAGACCTTGGAAAACTTTGAGTTTTCTAAACTCAATGTCTTTCTAACTTCTTCAGTAGATCTTCAGTTTTTTAAATAGTTTTCAAAATATTTTTATAAGCAAACACAGTAATCCTGGATATTGAGAGTATGCTCTCTGCTCGCCTCTTCGGAGGATCTTGCAGATCAGAAATCAATCTCCAGTATTTACTCTGGCCAGCTAAAGCTATAAGTTCCGGTGCAGCCTAGCTATTCACAACCTTAGAACCAGGAAGTCTACCTTATTAGTGCCATAAAAGTCAGGCCTTAGTAAGTCGCAAAGGATGCGCAGCAGTGGCTAGAATACCTTAGACCAAAAGACAGACTTCACCCCCTCTATTTGGTGTCAGAGCATATACAATTACTTATAATGTGAATCAACCTGATCATGCCATTAGAGAAGGTATTTTTCCTTTATTCAATACTTGGGTTAGAGTATTATTTGATTATGGCACTACACATTCCTTTATTTCTTGGAAACTTGTAACTTCATTGAGCTTAGAATTTGAACCTTTAGAACCTAAGATTTTTAGTTGAAATACCTATTAGATATGGTATAAATTTTGATAGGATTTGTCAGAATTGTGAGATTGATGTGGGTGGTTATAAAATATCATTTGGGTTGGTTGTGATGTAAATTATGTATTATGATGTGATACATATGATGGATTGATTATCATGTTTCAATGCTATTAGAGATTATCAAAGGAAATGATTAACCATAAGCCTCCTTAACGGTGAGAATTTTCATATTTTTGGAAGGGAGAATGATCATTACAGTGCTTCTGTTGACTACTAAGATCATAAAGATTACTTATGATGGATGGTTAGTCTAGTGAATCATGACCCTCATAATTCAAAAACCCAACCTACTTCAATAATTGAATATTTTTTTTTATGGTTTTCTTGAGGATTTGCCTGTGTTACCATCTAGAAGAGATATAGATTTTACAACTAAGACATATCCTAGTACTGCACCAATTTTTATAACTCCTCATAGAATGGCTGCAGCGAAATTACGTGAGTTGAAAGTTCAATTATAAGAGTTACAAGATAAGAGATTTATCCAACCTAGTACTTCTCCTTGGGGTGCACCAATTTAATTTGCCAAGAAGAAAGATGTAAGTTTGAGATTGTGTATAGATTACAAATAGCTAAATGGTGTGCCTATTAAAAATAAATATTCATTACCTAAATTAGATGATTTATTTAATCAGTTGTGTAATTCTAGATACTTCTTAAAGATTGACTTTCGATTTGGTTACCATCCGATAAGAGTTAGAGATGAAGATATTCCAAAGACTTAATTTCACACTAAATATGGACATTTTGAGTTTGTAGTGATGCCATTTGGATTAATAAATGCTCCTGAAGAATTTATGGATTTGATGCATATAAATTTTCGTTTTTACCTTGACCAACTTGTGGTGGTACTCTTAGATGATATTTTAATTTACTCTAAATAAAAGGAGGAGCATGAGAAACATTTGTTCATTGCTTAGCAAGAATTAATGAAGCATCAATTACATGTGAAGTAAAGTAATTGTGAGTTTTGATTGACTGAACTCAGGTTTCTTGGGCATATAGTATCCCAATAAGGTATTTCTATTGATCTTGATAAAGTTGAGGCAGTGTCAAACTGGAATAGATCGAAGAGTGTAACTGAGATCAATAGTTTTTTGGGTTTAGCAAGATATTACCGTAGATTTGTAAAGGATTTCTTTCGAATAGCAGCTCATTTAACGCATTTGGCTAGAAAAAGGGGTGAAGTTTGAATGGAATGATAAATGTGACCAAGCATTTGTGGAATTGAGGAAATGCTAAACGTTAGCTCCAAATTTAATTATTCCTAAGCATGGCATCAGATGTATAGTTTATTGTAATGCTTCATGTGTAGGTTATGGTTGTGTTCTGATGCAGGTAGGGAGAGTGGTAGCACATAGTTCACGCCAACTCAAAACTTTGAGCATAATTTTCCTACACATGACTTACATTTTGCTACCATTGTATTTGCATTAAAATTATAGAGGAATTACTTGTATAAAGAGAGATTTAAGGTGTTTTTGGATCACAAAAGTCTTCAATATTTGTTTACCCAAAAAGAACTTAACTTGAGATAGACTAGGTGGATGGAGTATTTGGAAAATTATGATTTTGCCTAGCGGTACCATCTTAGTAAGGTTAATGTGATAGCAGATGCCTTAAATAGGAAATCGCAAGGAATGTTAGCAAACTTCTATTTTCATAAGGGAAATATGTCATTATTTAAAATAATTTGATTTGAGGATTTGTGAAGTATACGATCAAACTTGTTTACTTAATTTGGTAGTAGAACCTACTATTCTCCAAAAGGTGATTCTGGATTAATAGAGTGATCCTGAAACCGAATTAATGTGTAACAAGTTAAAGAAAAGTGATGCAATCGAAGGATAGTCAATTGATTCTTCTAATGGTTTGGGTCGGTGGAAGTCGAGACAGGTAGGTTTTGTTAATGAAACCAATTCATCGGTTTAGTTTCGATTCTAAAACCTATAATTGATAAACATGGTACATTCGAGTCGAACCAAAAATAATAAACAGTGTACTATGTTAAGCAAGGTAAGTTCCAATTCCAGAATTTAGAAACTAAATTTATTTAGGATAGGTTTCGGTTCCGGGTGGAAAACCAAAACAGAACCAAAAAATTTGGTTCCTTACTATTGGAATTGCAATTGACCCTAAAGCTATTAGTTTTAGAATAGAATCGGCTGGTTTGGTTCCTTATTGTTCCAAGTTGACCTGGAAATGCATACCTCTAACTATCGGCAATCATAACCCTTTGCCAACCCTTTCATCATTTTTATACTATAGAAAGTGAAGACTTGTGTTCTATCATAACTGGTAGAAAGTTTGTATATGAATGAGTGGTTCAGTTAAAACAGTTTAAAGGTGGTGGTATGGTTAATGTGTTAATGAAATATAACCTGCTTGGAAGTGTTACACGCGTTAGTCAATTTGTTGCATCTCTATTGCATCATTGTGTGTATGTGTCTGGCCATTTATTTAATTTTTCACCAACTATCATCAACAAGTTCTTCAGGAGTAAGGATTTTGATTTAGCTACTTTGCCAAGTATTCTATCTTTATCAATAGATGATATTGAATCATAATTTATAGGTACTAATTTCATATGGTCAACTTAGTCCAATTTACTTGCCTCATCCATGACCACATTCTATTCAGTTTTACATTCCATTGCTATCTCAAATTGGTCACCAACATTGTACTACACAACTATTTTAAAATAATTGGATTAGGTATTGATTATGATTGGTATAAGGGCCCACATATTTTTTCTATTGTTACCTCTCATGTAGACAAAATACTTACACGAAATGTTGTACCATTTATGTCCTTTATCTATGGCATCTTAGTAGATCAATATAACATAAAAGTTACATTAGAAAGTTTATCAGTTGCTCCACATTTCTTGGGAATGTCGAAGAAATTTCTTCATAATCGCTCATCCGCACCATCTCAAGGGGAGCCACCTCGCATCTCACTATACCTATGATAATGTTCTTGCATGGCAAGACTTAGTGCGTCATCAGCTTCAATACCTTTCTACTCTTCAGGATCTCATACTTGAGCAGCAAGTCGAGACCATTCAACAACTTTCCTTACTTAAGACTCTTTTGGTCTCTCCATTGTCCAAAGAAACTCTCGAAACTTCTATACCTACATCACACCCCAGCCACTAATATTTTTGTCCCTGTTTCACAACCTTTAGTTACTGCTAGCTCCACCTCCTTGTTTTACATAAAAGTACCCGATCACTTTTTCAATTTAATGGAAATTATTGGTCTATGATTCATATTTTGTTAAACTTAAAAAAAAAATTAAATCTCTTAAGTGTTGTAAAGACTTTTTGATATTGTTTATTGGGAGAGGAGCATGATTTTCTTATGGAAAAGAAGTTGTGTTGTTCAAGAGTTCGAAGAAATCGCAAGGGGATCTTGCTAAACAAGTCTAACTATAAAATTCAACACTGACAACAAAAGAGGGAAACTTTAAGTTGTATAAGTTTATTGGTATTTATATGATTTAAATTCTTAGCGGATTATTTTTTTTTTTCTGGCCTGGTCATGTGGATGTAGAATTAAGAAATCCGAACCACTTTAAAATTTGGTGCCTTCTTTATTAGTTTTGTGGTGTGTTAATTTAATTACTTGAACGTAATCTTCTAATAAACGAATCTATTAGTTAGTACCAAAACAACATCCATTTTTTATTGCTTCAATATTTCCTCTTCTCTGCTCGGACCTGTATTGCTTTCAATGACTGCGATGGATGTATTCCCATGTGGTCGCAACATATAAAAGCTGGTTTCTCCTACGCCTCACGACACGGCAACTTCTAAATTTGATGTCTCTTTGCGTTTTATATTATTTTAGTAAGTAGAATTTAGTACTATTTGGCACCATTTCATTTTTGTTAATATTAAAAACTCTTTAATTTTAATTTTAATCTATATTTGTGTACGTTGTTTTTCTTAATTTAAATTAGCTTCTGTTAAACAAAAATAATTGAGAAACTTGTTCGGGTTTTATAGGCTCCCTTAATTAGGATTATGAAATATAACTATATGCTTTTCTACCTCTTGATTGGCTTTCTAGAGAGTGCAGAAATATGTGGGAAGACAATAAATTTTGATTTTTTTTAGTTTGGTGTTATGTAAGTAGAGATCTTTTGAATGGCTTTGATCATAATTATAAATCTTTTTGAGTTTTGAATTTTTTGTCAATAAACACACACACACACTTGCACCCTAAAATGGAAAATACTATATAAAAGCAATTTGAACCCTAAAAAATTATTATATATAAACCAACTTGCATTCTAGAAAAAAAAAATTAATACTATATAAAAGTGATTTGAATTGTAAAATAAATACTATATAAAAAGATGAGATCGAGCTAAGGACTAAGATTCCCTCCCAAAAACGATGAAGGAACGGGGATGAGCATCCCTGGCTAATTCCCTGTCCGTTTTCCTTCTTAAATAAGGGAGATGTCATTACTTATTATAAATTAAAAATGTGAGAACTTGATATTCTTGTTCTTCCTCCTATCATCCACAACACCATAAAGTTGGTGGGTATTGATACTATTTTTGTTCGGTGTGGCAAGAGCAGCCATTTCAGGAAAAGATTGAGATACATGTTTCTCTTGCTATTCCTCTTCTCGTCGAAAAAGTTAATAAATTTTGTTTGTTGAGGGAAACAGATCCATAAGCAAGATTTGACTCCGGAGAGAGCTATATCTTTCATGTAGACCTTGGAGGAATTGTATGGTACAATCTTGCTGCACGATGTTAACCATGGATCTGCTATGGCCTCAAGAACATGGTTTTATATCTGTGAGAGAATTTAATTCATCCCACAAACTTTTAAACCGCGTATAATACACTGAAACATCTGCATCACTTTATCTTATGGTTGAAATATCCAGCTTCAATGGATATATTTTGGGGGCATTAGTTTGCATAAATCGCTCTTGCTGGTAAACCAAATTTCATAAGCCAATTGTCTATAAAGGATACTGTTGGCAAGGTCTTCGGAGATCGAATGGAGGATGCATTAACTAACCAAGCAATTTCACTCATGGCTATCTACAAACCCTAATTTGTTTTGTGCTTCTGAAGGTGCAACATGTTTCTTGATACTTCCAACAATAAACCCTAATTTGTTTTTCGCACGCAGTCCATGGTCATGGCGCGGAACCCATGTTGTAGTTATCGCTGGTGAGAAGCGGTGAAACAAGGATAGTTGTGGGGCTATCTGAGTGGTGGACAACAAACGGACCATCTTGGTCAGTTTGAATGGTGAATGTGTCATCGGTAATAGATAAATTTCCCATGAGAAATCTCAGTTTTTCAGGATCGATTGCTCTGATACCAGGTAAAATTTGAGAGGTGATGAAGAGAACAATTTCAGGTATTGTCTTCTATAACCGTGATGACAATCAACTATTATTATTTATAGAATAATACATGAAAGGTAAAGTTTCACGAAGAAAAACAAATATAATATGAAGGGAAATAAATGAAATACAATTATAATGCTCCTAAAATATGTTCAAGCAAATCTGGAGATAGTATGAAAGATGATCAAAGTTACCACAATATTCCCGATTTAAGCTGTATTCAAGGTTTCCTAGTAATCCTTATATTGTGATTAATGATGGGTGATTTATAAAATATTTTAACAAATAATTCGTTTATGTACGAATTATCCCTATTATGAAATTACATTTTTCATGAAATGAAGGATTTCTTATTTTTTATTTTTTCTGATTTTCAAACTTTATCTTTCACATCTCAAAAGTTTTCATAAATTAATAACAAAAAGAAGTCTCTTTGCTTAAAAGAAGAACGAAGAACTTCAAAGACCAAAAAAATAATAATAATAAACAGCAGAAACTTCAATCAACTTTGCAAAAAAGGTTTGATTATTGTTGTTTTTATTAAGCAAACTCCAAGATGATAACTCTTGGAGTAGATAGCCAACCAACCCCTAGCTGGAATGGTTAGGAATGTCTTCAAAGCCTTTACTGCCAAGGTTATAGTAAGGAGCTTGTGACAGACTTTTAATTTCCCACATATTGGGAGCAGAAATCACCGTCGTGAACAGTAACATCTCAATAAGTGCAACAAAGCAGTATAGGCAGCAAAGCTATATTAGAAATCCATTATATCCGGAAAAAGAATTGCAGAATGAAAAGAACAAGGCAGCAACAACTAGCAGCAGCAACCCAGTAGCAATCCAAATTTAGAGCGGCAAATTTACAACCAAACCAGTAGCTAACCATTCCATCAGCTTTCCAAATAATGAATAAAGAGCCAAAGAGCACCCAATAGTAAGAATTCAAACAAGTAACAGCCTAACAGCAGCCGAACTGATACGAACTGTAGCCAACACAGCAAATCAACCTCCAAGCTGAAGCCTCAGCCGTAGCCAAGCTGCAACTCAAACTGCGAGTTTTCTAGAAAAAGAAATTGCAAAAAACAAAAAATTGGATACATCCCAAGCATTATGTAAAAGGTCTCTACGAGTAAATTTTGGAAGTAAATTCCACTAAGTGAAGGAATGACACTTCATACCCAGATAAACAAGAGTGACAACTACTTTGTTTCCTTTGCGATAAATATGAGACAAACGGAACTCCATCATTTTCATTGGAAATAGAGTCAATGGACAATTGAACTAATGAGTGTAAAGCTGTCAAGGAGGAGCATAATGTCAGGTTTAATTATTGTTGTTATTAAACTGGTGTATTATACTAACGGAAGGGTCTACTCAAAGTCTCAAATCTTTTTAAAATGATGAAAATTTAAGTATCTATTTTCTCAAAAGCAGACGGCATGAAGTGAAATTACTAATTTTTATATTAATTATTTTCTAAATAAAAATAGATGCTTACTAATTATTTAATTGTTTTATTTTTAAAATAAATTTAATCACAACTGTCTTAAATATAACTTATCAAAAGGAAATATTAACAGAGAACAAAGAGAAAAAGAATATATTTAGTTAATAAACCTGATAAAATTTATCGACTGTACCTGAAAACTCATGCAGTAAATAATTACAATGCAAAAACTTATTTTATAACAATACACATAAATACATTATTTATTTTTGTATAATTACTATCGGGATACTTTGCACTACATACCTAAATAATAACCGTCTAATCAGCTTTCTTCTCCGGCATTGAAAGTGATGGGTAGCTTTGTTCATTTCCAAAGAAATGAGCAGGATCAACCAGTCTTCACTTTCAACAACCTGTTGAAATTGTTCTTGAAATATTTGAAACCCCAAACGCTAGCTTGCTTGTAGCTTGTGTAGCCTTTGTTATTGGTTCCGATGTCAAGATCTCTGCAATTCACGTATGCTGCTCTAGGAATTTTGGAAACATAAGGAGCCAAGAAGTTGCACAACCTTCTGATCCAATTTACGCGTCTTTCAGATGTTTCCTTCCCTTTTTCTTAGAATTTTGTATATGTTTCCATCTCTATGTGGGAATGGAGATTCGGATTCTAAAATTTCATTCATTATCCCACCATAGGGAGTCAGGATCACTTGAGCAGCTTCTGCTTCTTCTTCGTAAAACCTTTCGTATATTCCTTCGAATGCAATTTCAGGCATAGGCTCCTTCACATAGTCAGATTTTCATTTGAAAATTTTTTTACTGGTGGGAAGTCAGCTAAGCAAAACATCCAAAGATTCTCCATTTCGGAATCCAGCAATGTACATGATGGATTCAATCCAGGTCATTTCGATGCAATCTTCTTTCACCAAACTAAGCTCTGTGAAGAACTCCTGCACCAATGGAAGGAGCCTATCAACCTCACCAAGGAACAAAGAATTGAACGAAGCTTGAATTGTTCTCTTTCCTTGTGTACTTCTCGATAAGACGACGCTAATCAATATATCTTCAGGAAGCTTATCTGCAACGTACAGCCATTTGTGAATGATCTTTGTTGTATTTTGTTCGAGGTTTCGGTCGACTTTAAATACAGTAACAGTTGGTGGAGCGGTAACTAGCTTTATTTTCCATGCAACGATGACTCCAAAGCTAGCTCCTCTACCTCATCGGATGGCCCAAAATAAATCTTCTCCCATTGATTTTCTATTGAGAATTCTACCATTAACGTCAATCAAGTGTGCATCAACGACATCATCAACAGCAAGGCCATATTTTCTCAACAAAAAGCCATAGCCTCCCCCACTAAAATGCCCACCAACACCAAAAGTAGGGCAAACTCCAGCTGGGAAGGCAAGAGTTTTACTGTTCTCAGCAATTTTATAGTAAAGTTGGCCAACGGTTGCACCTTCTTCAGCCCATGCTATTTTCTCTTCTGCATCAATATTGATTGAGCTAAGTTTTATCATATCAATGATGACAAATGGGACATGACAAACATAGGATAGACCCTCATAGTCATGACCACCACTTTGATTCCTAATTTGCATGCCATATTTTTTGGAACAATATATGGTAGCTTTGAACATGTGATACGTACAAAGGTGTGACAATGACCTGAGGTTATGGAGTGGTGAGCATTGAGAACCTAGGATTTTGTATTGTTAACTCCAAGACGGATGGATATTAAGAATTGTTTTAGTGTAAATTACTTCAGACATGGAAGTGGGGTTTTCAGAGTGAAGAGAAAGGCATTGAACATAATTCTCATAATTGTTTCCCGCAGAGTCCCCGTTTCCAAAACCAGGCCAGAGACGGGGATGATTGTTTGATGGGCTGAAATTGAGCCCATTAACTAGCCCAAATCACTTTTCTTAAACTAAGAAATACAAACTCTTCTAGAGTGTCTTCTTCCTCTCACCTGTTTGAAACAAGGTGGTGGTGGTGACTATCTGTTAGTGCTGTGGCTGCATTTCTTCTTCGCCGAACAATAAGCTTATAAACTCTTACGATGCTATATGCATTGCAATATTCTATTTCTTCGCTTTATCCTTAATTGAACAAAAGAGTTTCTTTCTCTTGAATATTCTATTGTGCTTTATGGAAGAAAATCAGTTTTGTTCTTTGGCTTTCTCCGTATTTTTCAGTTTCTTAGCCAGTGGTGTTACAAGACCTCCCATTACTAGGCAACAGGTTTTTCTATTAATTTGTCCTTCGAACTTTATTTTACATTTATTTGGGTCCCTTCATAACACGTGTTTCTTTTACTCTGTTGTAGGTACAGAGTTTATTTCGGGATAAACAGAAAGGGGTTAGAGTCAAATCTTTGACGAAGGCCCTAAAGTTTTTAATGGATCAATATGAGAGCACGTAAAACCCACATATTGTAAGTAACATTATAGTATTATACATATTGAATTGTTAAATTAGTTACCTTATTTAATAAGACTTTTTGGACTAAAAACTTTTGTTGGTTTTTATTTCTGGTAGGACTTATTAAAAAATGGGGCCATAATAATGTTTTATTACTTTATGAGGTATTGATCATATTAAGTTTAAGGAAAATCCTAAAGTATGAATAAGTTATTATTTTATAAAAGGGCATATTCTTATCAAATATACATTTATTTCAAAGGAGGTTAGAGTTTTATACAAGGTGATTACAGATTAAAGGTAAATTTAGGTTTTCTCCATTTTTTAATATTAATGATTATTATGAATTTAAGATGTAATTGTTGTTATATATATTTGATAAAAGATGATAATTAAAAGGGCATATAACCTAATTTGCGATGTTTAGGCATGAATTTCTTGTAATAATGAATTAATAATTATTATTTGTGAAGAATGAATGGAAGAAAGAGAAGTTTTGCAAAGTTAATGTATGATAATAGATCAATTCGAGAATTTTATAAAATCATTTGTCATGAATTTACAAAATAAATAAAAAATTATTTGAGAAAACTAGACATCTTCATGGTCATGATAAAATTTGTTTCATTAAAAATATTAAGTTTTCCATTTTAAATGATTTTCAAATCTAACCATTAGATGTTGGAAACAACACGTTTTTACAAAATATTTGCATGTCAAAATTATTTTGGTTAATCAAACGATCTTAAAAAATTATGCAATTTTTCATATTGATTCTTAATTATGTCTATTATATCATATTAAAATGTTAGGGTAAAATTATTTGTCCTTGAATTGTTATGAATTTTTTAATAAACATAACTCATTGTTGATCGATTTGTATTCGGCAGAATTTGAAGATTTTAGGATGAAATTTATTTAAAATAGTTATAGAACGAATTTAGTCTCAAATATTTAATAACTTACTGTCTATATATCTAAATCATCTTTGTGAAATTTTATTAAATTGGGGTATGTATTATATTTTCTAACACTATTAAGATAAGTGATTAAATTTAGGATATGAAAAGAAATAGTTCTATTAGGAGTTAGGGGTCTATATTTTTATATGATTTTTATGTTAGTTTTAGAAAGTTTAGGAATATTAAGTTATCAAATAGATTAGATGTAAGTAGCACAATGAAGGCCTAATGAGTTATATTACACTTTATGATATATATACAAGCTTTATGAATGTTGATGTTTAATTATAGGTCAAAGTGCTTAAGTTAGTTTTGATTGTGAACACTAAGATGTAAGTAAGCTAGACTTTTATTTTAAAATAATCAGAATAAACATAAGATATGTATATATGTATTTATTATTGTATCAATGATATGTTTGCATTTAAAAAGACTTGACTTTTGATTGAAAAGAATCTCAATAGTCATATTATCTATTTGTATGTATTTGTGTATGTAATTATATATGATCGATAAGTTTGTATATATGTAAACAAAGTATACGACAAGCATGAATTTATTTTGTGCATTGTCAAATAACATGGCATGAAAGTATTTTTTACATGAAAATTAATAAAGTTTTGACAATAAGAAGTTTTGAATATTTTGAGGCTTAGTAAACTTTGCTTGTGGATCTCTGATTTTTGTTTAGTGGATAGAATTTTTGTTTATATGTCCTGATCCATAATAATCAAATTTTCATTTATATGTTTTGACTATGATGTTCAGACTCCTCTCTGTTATAGAAAATCTCTAAGTAAATGTTTTATAAGATATTTCAAAAGGTTTTAAAGGTTTAATGGACTTGTGGAGCTCCGATTTTCGTTTAATTGATTGAATTTTTTTTATGTTCCGATCTACCATAGTCAAATTTCCATTTATATGGTCCAACTATAATATTCAAGCTTCTCTCTGTTATAGAAAGTCCATAAGTAAAGGCTAGCTATATGTTTTTGAAAGAAGAAAAAAGTGCTTTGAAAGAAATTTTTTTTTTAAGACTTTTAACTCATTTGCATCATTCTGCATAAGCATAGTTTGTGGATTTGGATGTTTGATAAAAATGTTTTGTTTATTTTGAAATTTGAAAATTTGGTTTTCTTACTGAGTTATTGTTCATTATAATTTATTGTGATTCACAGATGATTGAAGGTTAAGCTCAGAGTGGATGAATTTGGTTAAGCTTTGTTGTTCATTGGTTCCTTAGGATTTAAGATGTCTTCTGTTATTAAAAAAGTGTTTTTGTGATTAAGGAATGTTTATAAAGATCTATGAGTTAAATTTTAATACTTTTGCATGATTTAAGCTTTCTAAATTAAGAAAAATCACACTTCAAACCCTTCTAGATTTAGGGCCTCGATAGAGGAGTTGTAATTTTTTTTACAAAATAATAAATTTAGCTTGTGGCTTTAGTTTTAGGATATGCTATATAAATTTACCCACAAGAATAAAATCATGTCTTTTTTTTTTTTGTAAATAAGGTTCTTTAATTTTTATTTTAGTATCTTAATCTTTTCTCCTCCAAGTTTCCATTTCTTTATAGCTAATGGTTTAACACATTGTATGAATGAGAAATGCAAAAAGCTGAGATTCGACAGCAACTTTGCTTGCAAAACTTTGATTACATGTACAGTTAAACAATTAAAATTGTTGACTTATAAATTAGAGACTTAAGAATTAATGTTGCGACTGCAAGTAATGTTCATTTACATATGTTCTATTTTATCTAGCTTATCATTTATTAAAATTTTTGAATTCAGTATCACGAACTGTTGTTGCAAACTTGAGATTTAATTAACAATATTTATAGCTTCACATGCATGGCTGAAAATATCTTAGTTGCACAATGATATTGCCTGACTATATAATAAAAGAAAAAAAAATGAAAATGAAAAGCTAATGACCGTGAAGATATGAAGATTCTTACCAACAAACGCTTTGCTAAGACAGCTGCAATTGAGTAGATTTGAAGATATATGGATTGATAAAAAAGGCAAGTTCATTTTTTTAATAATAAGGTGTTAAAATTTTAATTACCATTGGACTTACTAGTAAGTTTCTGGATTACCTTCTTCCATTTTCACTATGACAACTTTTTCTTTTCATTATGCTTATGGTATCTTATATTTCAATGTGCTACGTATTTTTCTGCATGAAATTTCCATTTTTTCATTGTTTGTAAATTTTGGTGCAACTTACAAATATTTTTTGTATATTATATTATTTGGATAAGCATGAAATTTTAAACACAATATATATATATATATATATGTATTTAATTTTATTTCGTAGGAAATGACATCATCTCATTCACCTCAATTAGTAGATGATGAGAGTTCAAACAATACTGATGACAATGTACAAGGCAACAAGATGTCATCATTACAAAAGAAAGGAAGATTGAGGTCCGTTGTGTAGGAACACTTTGAAAGATTAGAAAGTGATGAGATTAAAAAAAAAGTATGCAACTACTGTAAATGTAAGTTAATGGCAACGGGATAAGAATGGTACAAGACATTTACACTGTCACACTAAATTTTGTTTCATGTGAAAATAGAAACATATAGTCTACTATACAAAGAAGTTGAAATCAATTACAGAAAGTAAAGAAATGTGAAGTTGGAAACACCGGAAATAATGTGTCTCATAATACAATCAAAAGTTACGTTACGGAGATATATCAATTTGAGAGGGTTAAAATATTGAGTTATTTTAAGAGTAGCAGAAGTAAATTTGTCATCACAATAAATATATGGACTACTAGATCACAAACAATGGGATACATGGCAAGTACGAGACATTTTATTGATGATTCTCAGATTATGTGTAGTAAAATCTTAAAGTAATTTATTTCATTTTATATATAAATACAAATTTGAATTAATTTATATTTTTTATCGAATTAATATATATATATATATATGTAGGTTCATATTGCAGCTGCACATACATGCGAGGTATTGAGTAATGCATTGTTAAATCCTTAGTGGATCTTAATATAGATTGTAAGGTATCTACCTTAACTGTTGACAAATGATCGCATTATTCAATATTTATTAGCGAAGCTTGATAAAAGTGATATGATTATGGGGGGACAGTTGTTTCATATTCATTGTACTACTCACATTATAGATTTGTTAGTTAAAGATGGTTTGTATGTTATTGGTAGTACAACTGTTAAAATTCGTTATAGTTGTTACATTTTGGACAATAACACCTAAAAGAATGAAAAACTTTGGTGAAATTGAACGTAAGTTGAATGTCTCATGTAATAGGAAATTAGTGGTTGATTATCCCAGTAAACGGAACTCCACTTATCTTATGATTTATACTGCATTGAAGTATAAGGGTGTGTTTTCTAGATTGAAGCTCTTTGAAACATGATATAGAAGTTTGCCAAATGAGCAAGAGTGGAAGTTAGCCTATATATTAGCAAATAATTTGAAACCATTTTATGATGTTAATAAGCTTTTTTCTAAGACTAGTTACATGACCTCCATCTTGTTCTTTGTCCATATTTGTGAGAGTAGGTTGTCATTAGATGAGTAGCTTAGATCTACTTATAAGGAGATTTGGAAGATAATGTAACTGATGATATCAAAATTCAAAAAATATTGGATGGATGTTCATATGACTTTTATAGTAGCAACCATGTTAGACACAAGATGTAAGATGAAGTTGATTGAACATAAATTTCCTATGATATATGGCAATGACCTATCATATCATATTAAGAGAGTTAGTAATCTTTGATTACATAAAAATAATACGTTCAATGTAAGTAGTTCTTCAATTGCTCTTTCTCAATCTTTGGCAGCATTCATATAGAAACAAGCTACACGTAGATTGGGGTTTAGACATAAAAAGATTGAGTTTAAGACATATTTGTAAGAACGGGGGTTTTAAATTGGTGGAAAGTAAATGAATTTAAATATTCTTTGTTATTTAAGATTGCTAGATATATATTAGCAATACCAATCTCTATAGCAGCTTCTGACCCACATCACAATAGAATACATCCACAAACAATATGTGCACCCAAAGTTGGTTACGTGAAAGTTCAAAATATGTCAGTTTTTTATCAATTTATAATTTTTTCTCATTAGTTTTTTATTTTTATATTAATGAGAAGCCTATTTTAACATGCACTAAAAATTTCGCTGTCACATTTATGCAAGGAGATATTGAAGCATATTTGAGGTAAAAATTTTGTTTATATTATAAGTTAAATGTTAAATGCTATTTGTTCTAATTTTATATTATTAGTAATTGATATAAATTAAATATGCTTTTGTTATGTATTTATTTTTTATATTTCTATAGGTTGACGAAAAAAGTTGAAAGAGATGTGTAATTTTATTTTTATTTATGCAGGTTGAATGGTGATTATTGAAGATGTGTAATTGGGAATTTTTTTTATGTGTTTTGAATATTGATTATTGTATATGTGTAATTTGAATCTTCTTTTGACACTTGAAGAGGTAGAGACCTCCTCTAACCACTCCTTCCAGGAGCACTCTCTGATTTTTGTCCTTTACAAAATGTAGATTACCACAAAACTCAACCATTAAGTTATTATTTGAGGTTAATTTAGAGAAAGTAATCATATTCTTGGTTATTTTAGGTAGAAACCATGTTTTTTTTAGTGTTATAGGTTTTTTATGTTTTAAGGCATTTGGTAGAAAGCAATAACAAATGCGAGAAATTCTTAAGTTTTTACCATTATCTATAGTGAGTCTTTCATTACTTCTGTACTCTGAATTTGTTGAGAGGTTTTGCAGCTCGTTGATGATGTGATTAGTGGCACCACTATTCAAATACCAGTCTTCCTCTCTTTTAGTTTCTTCAGGTGTAATAAAGTCTGAGGATTATCCTGAGTTACTTCCATTCTTGGGTTCAAAATCTTCATCAAAACAATGCCAACATGCCACTACTATATGGCCATTTTTGTTGCAAATCTGACAAGTGAGTTTAGTCTGATTTATGTCTGCTATTGCTCTACCTCTTCCTCTTCCTCTTCCTTTAAAGTTTCCTTTGCTTTTTATAGGGTTTAATCATGTTCCTCTTATGTTCTTTTTTTTTTCTTCTCTAGTTTTTCAATGTTGTTGTTTGAAGCTATATTTGCTTTAATATTCTGATTTCTAGTGGAGTTGTGATGGTCAAGCCTACTTTAAAAGGTGAGAAGTCATGCATGTGCATCTTTAAGAGACAATGACTCTATTTTGGATATGATGATAACAACAACAACAACAACATCATAGATTTTGCCAAACCTCCTTATATGTACTCTAAAATTTGTTCATTAGAAATTGATTTTTCAACAATGGTTAGAGCATCTACCAGGCTCTTAATCTTGTTGTATTAGTCAATAATTGACAAGGCACCTTTCATGACTGATTAAAATTAATTTTTTAGTTGCAAGGTTTTGGCATGTTACTAAGATCAGTACATTCTTGCCACAGAGTCTCAAAATTCCTTGGAAGTCACACAACTTATTTAGTTGCCATAACATTCTTAGTCATGATAGAGAGCCACCATCTAAGAAGTTAATCTTACTTCCACCAATGTAGGTAAGTCTAATTATTAATGTTGTTAATGGTATGAGTTGCTTCATAAACAATTGTGTTTAACCTCTCTGAAGCAACTTTTGAATCATCAATGAAGCATTTAAGGTCATTGTCTCGGATTGTTTGAAGCACTTGGGCTTTCCAAATCAAGAAATTCTACTTATCAAGCTTAACAGGGACAGAGAAGTTTAAGTTACTCAGTTGACTAGAGGAAAAAAGTGTTATGGTGTTTGCAGTGTTGGATGTTTAGTTTAGAGATGTAGCTGAGTTTCCATGGATGGTAACCTTCTCAGATACCAAGTTAGATAGAAATGTTGCTACGGCAATGAAATGATGCTATACATATTTCTTAATAAAATAAATGTTATAAGCTTAATTTATATAAATACAAGGCTGAGGATAAAGATGTAGGAAACCCTAAGACTATACATGAATTTTGAAAAATAATGAGTGTGATGATACAACTGTGTTTTATGTATTGATGGTATCATTATGTTGTCTTCTACTGTCTGCAACCAAATCTATACAATGTAGGCTTTGTAACCAAATCTTCAAGAAGTGCATGGATCTTGACATCGGATCAAACAACAACGGCCACACAAGCTTCAAACAAGCTAGAATTTGGGGTAAAAGATTATTTCAATAACAATTTCAACAGGTTGGTTCATGTGAAAACTATGGTCGATTCTGTTAATTTCTTTTGACATGAACAAAACATCCCCCCACTTTCATCTGTGTGAAAGAAGAAAGATGACTACAAATTGTGTGCACTAATAAGCAATTTGTATTAAAGTATTTTTTTCAATAATTTTTTATTATATACCAATTAAACAAATTAATTCAAATAAAATTTGCTTGGTTGCATATGAATATTGTCACAAATTTCTCCTTTGCAATGATTTGTTGATTGAATTTTCATACATATATAGTCTAAAACGTCTTGTTTACTCTCTTAATGTATTATTCTATTAATTTGTACCTTTTCTTGTTATGTTGTGTGCATGTACCATCTTACCTTTTCACAAAATCATTTGTTTGAAGTGTTGAACTGTTAAGGGTGCAAACTTTGTTAAGGATTACTGTAACCTTCGTCAACGAAGCGCTAAAGTTTAGTCCAAGAAAGCATCTATGTTTTTTTAATTTTACCAAAATAAAGAAAAGAAAGAAAAATTGGATTGTAGGCAATGCTAATACTTACCAAAGAAGAAGAAAATGCCAAAATTAAAATTTTCACTGGCCTCAACAATTAGGACGAACTCTTCTATAAATAAAGAGCTCGTTTTCTATTTTTCTCTTTTTCTCATTTTCATCATCCAACAATCCAAAAACATCCATTCATTTTCTTTTTAGAGTTAAAAGAGAAAAAAATCCTTTGGGTGTATTTTGGATTTAGATAGTGAGGTCTTCTTAATTGTGTCATAAACACTATTTATTTTTCTTACTTAATGAATATGAGCACTGTCAGTGGATATAGTTGGAGTTGGTGCTCTAATACTAATCTCTTTTGTATGAATTATTGATTATTTGTATAAGTTTATACATTTTCGAGATCATTCTCTTATACTTATATGGTATTTAGATTTGTCTTTTACATTATTTACTGGTAATTCGAATTTGTTCAAATTAATAAATGTAATTAACAAAGACCCAAAAATATTTATTGTAATGAATATGGTAACAAAAAGTTATTATATTGAGACAACTTCATTATATAGTATATTCGCAAAAAGATTTATGGTCATAGATTTACTAACATGGGTCGATTAATAAATTGGATAGACTAGCACATGTGATGTATTTTGATAGATTCATATGATTCATCTCTATGAACTATAAGCTTGAGAAAGTTGGTATATATATGTGAGTGAGTGTTCATAGGAAAATGGGTTCATTGAATTGACTCACTAAAGACTTATGATAAAAATTCCATAAAACCATCAATAGAAGCTCTTTCAGAGTTTAGTAGGTATATGTGGTCCTTTGACTTGAGATGTCACGGTGGTCTTATGTGAAATCCTCTATTCTTAGATGTTATACATGTCATAAGCCTTTCATGGTCTAACCTCTGAATGATTGTTGGGAATAGACTGACACACATGAAGGTTGGTGTGTATTCAATAAATGATCTATAACTCCATATGGTTGAGGTGAATATCTTGTGATATTTAAAATCATATTACATTCAATCTCTGATCAGAGTAATCATTAGAAATGATTTTTCAATGTTTAAGAAAAAATTAGAAAAGAGATTCTAAATATTATCTATGTAGTGTGAATTTAAAGCTAAAGTAAAGGTGAGTGCAATATAGACTTGATGGTATAATCTACGTCTACATACTCAACTATAATATTAGATGTTAAAAGGATTATAAGTATGCAGTGACCTAATTTGTATGGTTCAGAAGAATTCATGTAGTTATGGATCACTATGATATGTAGGTGGACGTCACTCATAGACTTATAGAAAAACTCTATATGTCAAACATACATGAACCTAGCGAGCCACACAACTTGGAGTGTGAACACTAGAGACTTAATTAACTTTTATCAATATTTGATAAAGATAATTAATGAACTAATTATTATATGATTATAATAGTTTATTAAAGGGACAAATATGTAAACATTAAGCATTATGTGTAAGCATTAAACATGATGTGTAATTGTTAAGTATGATGCACAAATGAATGTGATGACTAAGTTTTGCAATATTTTGATTAGTGTAAGGCTTCGAAATATGTGTACTGACATGTATAAGAAAATCATTTGGTCTTGAACACTATATAAACTTGATTAAGTTTTGGTTTTAGATATTGGAAAAATTAATCTTAAAATATTATTGCTTCTAATACCTCTCTATGACTTTTAAGAATTCAGATTTCCTCTATGGTAGAGCTCCTAGGGAATAAGTTAGAGACCATCCTCTAGTAGAGATTCTTCTTAAATAAACTATTGTTACTTAAAGCTAATCTCGGTAATCAGTAAATTATTATTTACTATTTAATTAATTTTTTACTTTGATAATTATTATTTTAATCTGTACTAGTAAGTAGCATAATTGTATGGTTATGTAAATGTCAATAAATGTTTTGTCACTAAGGTTATAATACCTAAGGAGTTTGATTTTTAAGTATGACCATTGTGACTCCACCAGTTTTTCTTGGAAACCTACCTAGTGTACATTTGCATACATATGTAAAATTATATTTAGCTTTACAATAAAATATATTTTATTATTTTTGCTTTTAATTTATTTAGTAACTATAAAATAAACTGTTACATGTATATCTGCATCGCTTCCACTGTATACCTATAGTAGATAGTGTTTGAGTCAAATACACTTACAATAGTCTAGGTTGGGAGAACAACATATAGTACATCTATCTTTCTATAATATATTCCCATGTGAGGTTTACTTGAAATGAACTATGATATTCTTAATTCTTCAAACATGTGACTTAATAATAGCGTGTGGTTCAATATTTATTATATTTATTTTTATTAAATATTAAAAATTTTATATTTTTCTATATAAGCTAAAAGTCATATTAGGAACAAATTACTTTATCATTGTATAATATGAGTTAATTGGATTCATCTAATGGTCATCCTTTTTTTTTCTTAAAAAATATAAAAATTAAAAAAATGAAATGGATGCCTACGAAAAACTTTTAGTGTCCCATAATATATTTAGTCTCAAGCAATACTGTGATATGCAGATGTTATCATACCAAGAAGAATTTCATATGTTTGGATTCTCTTTTGATCTAAATGTTTTTCTAGTAATTACACACTTGATTGAGAGTTAGTAAATAAAAATATAAAAAAAAAAAAAAAAACTATACATTGTAATATTAAAAATAAAGTAAGGACTAATAAAACATAATATAATGGATAAATTCATAATTAAGATAAATGAGATCTTACTTTACAGTGTAGGTGTTAAGTAGAAGGGTAGATTCCTTTACCAAAAGAGTGCCAAGAAGAAAAGTAATTTACTTTATTAAGTAAGCACAAGGAGAAATTGCTTTAAATTTTATATAATGTACTATCACATTTATAATTACTATATTTTTTTAACATATACTTTATAATTTTTAAAAAATGAGTTTAAGATGTAAGATATCAAATAAATAATATCTACATAATCTTAAATTTTAAAATTAATTAGAATTGTTTAATAGAGATTTAACTATAATATATTGGATGTAAGATACATCTAGTTTTTTTTTTTTTAAAAAAAAATTATGTTAATCGTTTAATGTTTTATGTTTGTGTTTCAAAATTTTTATGTTATGTATTTCAAATTTTATGTTAATTATTTAAACTTTTATATTTTATTTTTCAAGTTTCTATATTATTGTTTTAAATTTTATATTAATTGTTTCAAGTTTTAAGTTTTTTTGTAAAATGATGTAACTTTCATAACATATATTCTAGCCAAGTTCGTTAAATATAATTTATATCACATATCAAGTATTATTAGTAGTAATGATTGCTAGTTGTCACAAAAAACTTTTTTTATACGCAGCAATCTTGCGATGCATTAAACTCTTGTTTAACCAACAATTCCAAATTTTTTTGGAAGTGGAGGATTACCTCTTTTCTTATTTTTGCACAAAATAAAGCACACAAAAACAATAAAAGCACACACGAATATTTACAAAGACAAAACTCTTCAACTTTTTCTTATTTCTCTTAAAGGTAATGATTATAAGACTAGTGCTCTAAAAAACTCACTTCATTGAATTCTTCTGAATTCACTTGTGCATCTTATAAGACTCTTACTATCTATTTATAGTTAAAACCCACAATCAACACCCTTGGTTGTTAAGGCAACTAGTTCCACTCACATGTTGTCATCTCATAGTTTAACTATATTCAATTACTTGATGAAGAAGCATTTGAAGACTCTTACTAAAACACTTTTCTTCATTTTAGGATCATTCATATCTTTATATAGAGGTTGATCTTATCTTGACACCTCACCAAGATAAGAGTCATCCTTCTAGAAAGTAGACCTTACGTTAGGCCTTCATAAGTACACCCCTGTCTTGAGTTCTATAACTATCAGCCCGCTACTGTTCTCACCTGTATCTTCTTCTTTAACCACCCATTGTACAGCCCAGCTTCATTCTCTAATTGTTAGCACCTTTCCCACTACATCTCAAGTTATGAGCTCATTTGGTGTATGTCGGCAAGTCCGTCTACTGAGTATTATGGTCACATGACACCTTTGTGTCATCAAAACCCATGCACAGTTCATCGTGCTTCTGCTCCATGCCCTCATCTCAATTCATCGAGAGCATTGCCTCTTGCTGTCACGCCTTGAACTTGGAGTCCACTGGTGACAATCATCATAGACCCTCATAATACACCCTGTACATCCAGAATGTATCGAGAGAGTCTATAAGGCTTTCATTTACTGTAAATCATAAAATCTTGAAAACAGTTTATAATTCATAACTCCCATCCATGAGAATATTATCAAAGAATTAATCATCCATGATCAATTCATCCACAACACATATCAATTATATAAAATGTCATTATGAAAATCATTCTCATTCGGGTTGAACAAACTTAACCATTAACATAAACGTTTAGTTTATAAATACATTTCAATATCAAAATACATTTATCTAGTGGAACAATATTTATATATGTGAGTCAAGAAAAGCTTACCCTGAGCACCGAAGGCTCTCAACAGCTCGACGAGAACTATTGCACTTAACCTAAAAATAGTAATGGTGAGGGGTGAGTATACTACCTTACTAGTAAGTAAATACATACACACATATATACATACATGCACAAACATTTTCAAAATCCAAATATTGGGATCTTCTCTAACAATATACTCAGAAGTATATATGTGTCTATATTCATTGAAATTACATAATCAAAAAATATTTCATTGGTTTGCAAACAGTTTTAAATAAACAAGTCGGACTGGCTATACTTTCTCAATCGCTACCTTAACCGAGATAACATCGAAATCCATCATTGAGTCTTTCATGCATAAAAACCATATGCAATGAATTTTTTTATAAAATAGAAAATCATTTTGCATGCTTTGTAAAATCATTCATTTTTAGTAAAAATATGCATTTGTAAAACTAACCGCTCATCTCACTAATATTGGCCTCGAGTAGTCGCTTAGTGGCACGAGCGTCTGTCCTCGTAATCCGTCAAATCCAAGATGTTCCTATTAAGCTATCAGGACTTTCTATAGGGTATCTATAACTGCACATATATGCATTCGGCAAGCAGTGAGCTTGCCATGACCTTTCCCCTTTATACTAGCCCCATTATGGCTATACTTACCTATGTGGCCTCTCATAGGTCCATCCATAGACTACCTCTCTGTAGCTACAGCTAATAAACAAGCTTACTGACTATATAACATCATCTGGCGCACTAGCCACATCACCAATATACATGCATAATCAAATTATTTTTAAATAATGATTTTAAGACGTATAAATCAAATCCGGCCTCCCCAAGCATTTTAGCATGTATATTAAACACATTTTCACAGCAGACTAAATTAAATATTTATCCCAATATCATGTCAAATATGTGCAAACAAGTTTATTTCAAATTATACTTCAATAAGAAAACAACATATTTAACACACAAGCATACATATAAATATAACACACACATATTTACATATTCATGTATATATAAATTTACTCATAATAAGGGTAAGGTAACCGCTCTCTTTACTAATCCCCGCGTCTACTAGGTCATTTTCCCAGGTTTTTGGTGCCTAATACCACACATGCATAATAATAATGAATTCTACGATCCACATAATTATACTTAAATGCACTAAATGAAATGCTCATGGAAAACGTGGTTAAAATCTCTTAGTTGACACATTTCTCTAGGCTTAAATAACGAGTGTCCTTTATCCGATTCTAACAACGAAATTCCATAGCAGTAAATATTCTAAATTCACATGTTCGTGTAAAACGAATATACATATTCCAAATGAGAACCAACTCATATTTGACTATCAAACTACTCTAATTAGCTTAAATTAATACAAATCTATATTTCTTACACGAACATCAATGTAAGTCTCGAGTGAATAGTAAACCCTACATTCCACATGTTTCAAAATCTTAAAATCAAACTTATAACAGGTTAAATACTTACTTGGAACCTGTAGAAGTCCTTAGAAACCTCAAATCAACGTTTGCACAGAAAAACTCTAATTTCTCTTAGAAAACCTAGTTCTTTCCTTGCTTCTCCTTGTTGTTTCTAAGCTAATATTGGTACCAAATTGTAAAGGAGCGGTTGGTTAATCACTTGGTAACAAAATTTACAAGAAAACTCAAAAGATTTGCTAAGATCTGTAAGGAATTCAGAGAGAAAAAGAGAGAGAGATGAAAAGAGACTAATGAAAAAACACTGAGAATCAATCCTTATTCATGGGTATATATATAAATAAGTAAAAGTATCAATACCTTTAACGAAGGTATTAATTCCTTCATCAGGTATCGATCTGTAACCTTAATGTATTAATACTTTGGTGCATATATTGACCTTCTCAATCCCATGTATCAATACTTCCTGCTCAGACACAAATTTTCACAAAATTTTTAAGCTGGAACTATGTATCCTATATAACCAATTTTATTTTCTTTATAGGGGCTCCGCCCTCCGCACCCTAGTAAGGGCGCTGCCCCTTGACCTTGTTCGATACCTTTGATGGGAAATCGCCGAATGTGTAAACGTAGGGCAACATATGAAAATCCAATTTATACTAATCCAAATTAATCCATGCATATAGATGCATAATCATTTGGTATACTAGTTGATCTAATTATATTCATATACATGTATGAACGTTGTCGATCATAATCATATTCAATAAATTATAGACAAATGAGCTAAAACTTTTTATTTCAAAACATTGAATAAAAATTATTACATAACATATTGGCTTACATATGTTTTCTCATAAAAACTTTCAACACGTTTTGCAATTCATTATCCTTTTTGTAAAATAATTTAATAAAAACACTTTAAACAAACTTAAGTTCACCTGAGTCTCGATATTGTGTCAACTAACTATGAGTCATACATGTGTGAAAATGAATGTCATACAAGAACTACTTTAACCTTATGTTCAAAGAACAGAGTTTACACTGCTCTTTTTCGCAACTTGCAACCTATTATAACCGTCTAATCAATTTTTTTCTTTCGTGTTGAAAGTGATGGAAAGCTTTGTTCATTTTTAAAGAAATTAGAAGGATCAACCATAGTCTTTACTTTCACCAACCTATTGAAATTGTTCTTGAAATATTTGACACCCCAAACACTAGCTTGTTTGTAGCTTGTGTAGCCTTTGTTATTGGTTCCGATGTCAAGATCTCTATAATTCACGTATGCTTCTCTCGGATTTTTGGAAACATAAGGAGCCAAGAAGCTGTACAGCCTTCTGATCCAATTTATGTGCCTTTCAGATGCTTCCTTTCCTTTTTCTTCCCAATACAACAAGTGTTGAATTTGGTATATGTTGCCAGCTCTATGTGGGAATGGAGTTTCGAATTCTGA